>JBBPJW010000421.1:0-30807 GCA_038088935.1 Pulveroboletus aff. viridisquamosus
ACTCGTACAGAAACAGAGAGTACATACAGGAGTAGAGAGCACCACTCGCGAAAAGCATCTTAGACGGAACATATCCACGAAAAGCATCTCCCCAATTGATGGTCACTTTGGAAAGAATGAGACCTATGCAGATGATCGTGGCCAAGACCTTCAAAGGCATTCAGACAACCCGTCGAGGGAAGATGGCTTCTTACGCACCAGAGCAGCAATAAGAAACTCGAATAGTCTCACCGGTCTGCTCTTGAGCGGATTTTCCACAGCGAGGATCAGCATGACGTCGGTGACAGTCAGGAGGACAGCCGACCAAAGTGGCAGCGCAGGAAAGAGAATAACAAGGGCGACTGCAGATCCCAACATCTCTGCCAAATCGGTGCACACGATGGCAATCTCGGCGAGAACGTAAAGTGGGTAAAGAAGGCCCCATCTCCACAACAACTTGTGCTGCGGGCGGTCGTGAAACAACAGGCGACAGTGCGAAGCGAGGTCTATAGAGAGTCAACTGCGATCGTACAACCGACGAAAAGGACTCACCGAGACCAGTCACAACCCCTAGGCGAGCTGCAAGCACCTTTGAGACAGATCAGAAATGGTGACCTGGTGTGGAAAAAATTTCCAACCTGAAGAAAACTGGCGAAAATTCCAGAGAGGAGAACGACGAACAATAAGCTGTATCCATACTGTGATCCAGCTTGTAGGTCGACGACCCAATTCCCACTGGAGCAACGATCAATCCGCCGATGGGGTGACCAACGCTTGAACAACGCACGGATCAAAGTATGCCACTGAGCAAACGATTCCAACACCTGTATGCCTGGTTACGTGGTGATACAATCGCCATCCAATGTGATAAAGTCCTGTAGACCATCTAGCATGCCAGAGGCGTTGATTTGCTTGATCTTCGGGCAGAGCAGCGGCTACAGACATCGTGTCCAGAGAAAAAGACGAAGAGGACCACTCTACGGGACGCAAGGAGAGATCAGAACGATAACATGAAAAAGTATGTCGTCCTGAAGCGGCGTACATAATCATCGTGCTAATCCTCCCGGGTCCGACAGGATCTCGTGCCACCCGACCGCCCCCATGCAAGATCGACGCTCGATGCCTCGTCAATAATCAGAATCAAACACACCGCCTTTTCCGAGGGTGGACAACTCGTCATCTCCAAGTAGACACGATGCAAGCGCCTGCTTAAATGGTTCTAAGCACTCTAGTTACTGCGACGGCCTGGACAGCCACCGACCTCTAGCTTCTCCTTACTGACAACGGGTGTAGGTGAAGCCGACCGCGGGGCTAGAGGTGCAGCCGAGGTAGGTCTGAAGGTATCTCCAGATGATAACCTACTCTGGTCGCACACGACTGTAGTCGCATCGCCCACCACAATTGCAGCCGACCCAACAACACTGGTCCGCGATGGAGTCATCTCGCCTGGGACTAGGGAATCAGGCCCATTCCTCGTTTTCGAGTGTTGCCGCCCTGACTCTTGCTCAGGCAATGCAGCGTTGCCAGTGCTCGTCTCAGCCAGTTCCGCAGACTCGACGTCGTTCAGGAGACCATCTGCATATGCCTGGATTGGCCTAATTTTAACTGCAGAACGCGATTTTGCACACGCAGCTCAGGTCACCTTTAGGTCGTTATCCATCTCTTGGATCGACTTGACGGGTTCAAGGGCTTGCAGCACCTTCTTCTCCAGCTTTTCCCAATCTCGTTCTGGGATCACCGGCTTGGTCGCACCAAGATTGGCAAGCTGATCGGCGGCTTCGTTCCCTTGAATTCCGACGTGTCCACGAACGTGTTTAAACTCGACTGTCTGACACGTCGCCCGACGCATATGAAGCAGTGCAACGAGATACTGGATGAGAGCACGGTTCTTCACCGGTTTCCTGTCGGCAGTAAGGAAGCCGTTCCTCATCCACTTGGAAATCCACGACGATACGCCTGGTAGGAACATACCGAGTATGTAAATGAAAACAAGAAGAGAGGGGAGTGAACTACATTGGATGGCGTAAGTGGAATCTGTCTTGATCAAGAGTCTGCGCTTCAGACGGGGGGTCGTCTCCAGGATACGGACAATTGCCTGTATGCGGGATCAGTTGACAGGGAGAGGCCAAGGCAAAGAGCTCACGATGAGTTCGGCCCGGTTGTTCGTCTGATCGCCTGGGCACCGTTCTGAAATGTTCCTGGACGTGTGTTGGCGTATGCCTGGGCTCATACACGAACGGCATACCTAGAATCGCCATGGCCCCACCACACTCCGACTCCGGCGACGGAACCAGCTTGTCCGTTTCCCTTGCAAGCGCCATCGCAATATACGACGTCACAATCTCCTTCGTGCTCGGGTGTCGAATGGACTGTCTGCATGGTCCTTGTGGGCACGACTGGCCGGGGAACGACAGCAGCCGGAGTCATGGATGCGAGTGGTATAGAGCCACGCAAAGCAGACGTCCGGGCAGTGCTCGGCGTGGCAGCCATGAACGCGTTTGCCTCAGCCTCTGTGCCCAGTTTCTTGTACAGTGCGCCTGTGAAGCCCTTGACCTGAGCCTCACAATCGGCCCTGGCTGTGGTCAACGATGGCGAACACGATCGTCTCGGTGCGTACCAGGAGAGATAGATCCCGGGGACTCGGCCGACTCGGACTGCATAGTAGCCAGGTTTGGAAACCTTGGGCATTGCGATGATCTGTGCGTGAAGGTGGGAGGACGGGGGTAGGGCGGTCGAGCGAGCTGTGATGGCCGTGCACGAGGGCGTAGCTGCTACGGAGGCAAACCCTGGTTTAGGGTTACTCCGCGTCCCTTGTTCCAATGTGAGCTGGACCCTGACAAAGATGGGTGGGTCCGCCTTCCAAATCGAGACAATGTTCTGTCCCGATCCGGTCGCTGCCTTGTACTCGTCCTGGGCCATATAACACCATGGACTCCCCCGTCGCCAGCATCCCAGACCCGCCAGGCCAACGTTCGCTGCTCGACGACTTGCTCTGTTGCGCCGTCTGCCCCTTCGCAGCATCACCGGGACACCATCACGCACATCGCGCACCCATATCTCACATCACCCCGTCTTGCTGTGCCGCATATCCATGCCCCCCTTCAACTACGCCGCCCCTCCCCAGTCCCCCACTTTCGGAATCTTCCCAGCCGCACCCTCCGCACCTCACGCGTTCTCTACTCTGCACGCCGACCCGCGTGACTCGCACGCGATGTATGCTGCGCTGGGCTCTTCCATGGGCCTGCCGTCGGGCGGCTCGCAATCCCACAACGGCGGGGGCTTCCTCAACCCTCTGAAGAAGCTGCACAGGAAATAGAGGCATCCTGCATATGACACGTCGCGCGTCGCGTGCCACGAGATATCCAACACTGTATCATAGCCAAGGTGGAGACGTCGGGATGATGCGTGGATCGCATCGCAGTGGATGGGGATGAGAGTGCTGGGCAACCATCGTCATTATGACCCTTCGACATTCTGTCTGTATCCAGTTATGCATAGAACCCACTGTATCGATGACTCGTTGACCGTCTCCCTGTCCGCTCCTGGCCCGGTCCGGCAAATCCCGCGCAGGCCTGCTCACCGCTCCTGTGCGACCTTGCAGCCCACCCTTGTCCCCGTCAGACATGGCCCCCTCCCGAGCGTCGACGTCGCAGACCAGCAACATCAACTCTGTCTACACCCTCTCCCTCCTCTCAGAGTACAACCACACCCTTGACTCCCTCCCACTCGACCTCTCACGCAACTTTGCTGACCTCCGCGAGCTGGATGCCGTCCTGTCCTCCTCCATGGCCTCCATCATCATGAAGATCAGGAATCTCACTCAGGTCATCGAGAATGGTTCCTCCTCCAAGCAGGAGCGTCTCATTCTCCTTGCAGACATCGCCGAGGAGGCCACCCGCCTCAAACTCGGCGGCGAGGACAAGATTCGTGTCGCCTGCCAAGCCGCAGACAGCCTCAAGGGAAACATAGACCACATGCGTCTCCTCCTGGGCCAAATTCCCTCCTTTGACGTGTCCGTCTTGAACCGACGGACCACGTACCCCCATATCTCCACTCGCTCATACATGCCCCTCCCCGATAATTCACGTCGCAAGAGAGGAAACTGTGGCTCCATCATGAACACAGCTCCAGACGTGAGCCCCGCAAAACGGAAGCGCAACACGCGAGACGACGATGTCGACATTACCGGTGCCAAGTCCCCGCGCAAGGACAACAAATTTGGAGACGCAGGACCGTCGAGGTCCCGGAATGGTGCGCGCGCTAGAAAGTAAGTGCATCCTTCACGCTGTTCAACTATAGTTGACGCCTGCTCTCTAGACCAGATCGTGCACCATCTCCAACTGACTCTGTCCTCTCGGTCACGTCCCATACCCTAGTACCAGGCCTTCAACCACACGCCAGCACTTCCCGTGCCCTGGCACACCCTGGCCGCGGCAGTCATACCGCAAATAAAAGATCGAAAACGCAGGCCACTTCTCACCCATTTGATGATTCCCTCCTGAATGGCTCAGCTGCCCGCAGAGATGTCTTTCCCGGGCCACCAGCAACATCGTCGAGTCACCCAACGCTCCCTTTGCCATACGCAAATGGTGTCAACGGTCTACACAACTACGACATATCCAACGGCCACGCAATCACAAATGACTGGTCTGGCCCACCACCACATGGGCAGCTGGAGGGACCAGGCATGCCCGTCACGCGCAACGCACACACCGGTCTGCAGATAGGTCCTGTTGCCGTGGTGACACCCATCTTGTCCATGGGGTCGGGAAACGATCATCCCGGGGGTATGGCAGCAGACACAGCTACAGAAGCCGGTGAGGGTGAAGGCGAGGGCGACGATCGAACATATTGTTTCTGTGATGGTGTCAGCTACGGGGAGATGATTGCGTGTGACGACGAGGACTGCGAGCGAGAATGGGTGCGTTTACATGTCTATTGATTGGCGAACAGCGACTGACCCTACGGCCTTGCCCTCCAGTTTCATCTCAGTTGCATTGGTCTCGCATCCGTCCCGGAAGGCTCGTGGTTCTGTGACGTATGTAGAGCCAAGCAAAAAAACGCCAGGCGCGCCGCGAGGGGAGGCAAAAAGCGCGTCAGTGGTGGTGCTCGTTCGGGCGGGAAAGCTGCAAATAATCCCTGACGAGTATATCCCCTGTGTGTAGCTGCCCTGTCTTATTATTTACTGTAATCATGAGCTGCTGGTCGTCATAACTACTATGGTGCATTGCAGGGTACGCAAACAAGCATGCCTTACCATGTGGCAAAAATAAAGAACCTGATGGTAAGACCGATACCTACCCCGTCGACCGGTATCAATGGCAAGAACCAATGATGTTGCAAGGGGTGATGTTACCGGGGTGCTGTACAATAAAAAGTCGTATACATAGTAATATAGCTCAGCGCCTTTTGGATCCACGACTGTCATCCAAGCCTGGTGAGATGCGACGCTTCCTAATGAGCGCGTCAGATAACAAGTCGTGCGCTGGAGTCATAAAGGAACCCACCTGCTATGCCCACGATCTTCCGGCTCCCGCGACGGCGTTCTTGCACCACCATCCTTGGCAGTACCACCGTAATCCAAACCCTCAACCGCAGGCGCATTCCCATCTCTGTCCTTGTATCTATTCTGATTTCGAGGCCCAGTCGGAACGCCAGGAGGCAACGGGGATGCTGGTCTCGCGGGACCTTGCGGTGCTGAATCGGAAAAGAGATCAGAAATGCCACCTAACTGCACATAGGAATAACGTACGTCCTCTCCCGCGACCAACGAACCCACCTCGCCCACGTAATCCCTGCGCCATGGCCCTCCCACGGAACTGTGCAGGAGGAACACCACGACCAACATGTCCGGGCGTTGGAGTCGGTCCCTGAACAGGCGTTTGCACTGGCACCGTCACCGGAGTCGCGCTGCCTTCCATGCCACCGTACATCCCCTGTCCCATGGGTCCTTGCTCCTGCTTAAGAACGGCGCGTGACCGCGAGAACGCCACGGATTTCATTATGTGTAGCTAGAAATAAGAGGGACTCATCCATACCTGCATACCGTAGTCAGCGCTCATTCCCATTCCCATCATGCTGGGACCTGGGCCACCTCCAAATCCGTCCTGCAAGCCCATCTGCACACCCTGTTCGGATGTGCCGTTCGCCACGACTTGTCCTACGGGGCCGGAACCTGGACCATCTTGCATCATCGGGCCTCCACCCTGCATCTGCAAACCCAAGTCGCCGTTCATGCCCATGCCCATCGGCATGTTTATCGTCCCCATACCAGACATGTCCATCATGGGGTTCATGCCCACATTGGGACCCATCATGGTAGCATTCGAGCTGTTGTTCATCATTGCATTGGCACCAGTCATCACCATCGTGCGCAAGTCAGTGGGTAACGCTGTGAGCTGATCCTCTGGCATGGCCGCAAAGTTCTATGGGGCAGCGTCAATCTTCATGGACGAGTAGATTTACAATCGTCAAATACGCACAAGCACGTTAGTCTTGAGTACATTGGCAAGTTCCCCGAGATCCCGTCTTCGAAAACAATATGCTTCCCAAGAGATCTCATCAAACCCATAGTTAAACCAGTCGCTGATATCTGAACCCGGTCGACGCCATGGCTTTTCGGCCATGGCGCTGAGATCGACTTCAAGGATTGAACGACCATCGAGGATGCCAGGTAAGTCCGGGTTCAGTGTAGGGTGTGAGGGGGGGGCAGTTGCAGGAGGGAGTGTAGATGGATCTGGCCCTTCTTCTGAACGGGTATCCGTGGCAGAAGATGGAACAGTAGGAGGTGCGGAAGTAATGGGTGGTGGAAGTGGTTTTGCTGGCGCTCCTCGCTCATGGGGTGTATATTCCGTTGTGAGTTGTGAAGGTGGAGCTTCAGAAGTGTGAGCACACAGGCATAAACCAGGAGAATCAGTATACGTTTACTCGTTTGGGTGGTGGGGCGGGACTGAAGTGACCGCCCCGTAGGATTCTGTTGTCTATGTCGGGATGAGCACCGAGAACCGGAGGACGGGAGAGGAGGAGCAAATGTATGCTCACCGGAAATCAATGGAGCGTGAAGGTGGTTCCATGATGATTTCGATATCCTGGCAATGAACCTGTGAGTACACGTATCGAAATTGTCATGTGTACATACGTCTTCATCACTCTCCTCTTCGTCCACTATGCCGTTCTCCTCGCTTTCGTCTTCATTTTCCGGGTCGTCCTCGCCAGATGATGGACCAAACGGGGGCTCCTCCTCAGCCTTGGCCTCCAAGTTCTTGAGCACGCCATTAGATGGCTTTAGTGCTTCCACTGGGACACTATAACAGGGTTTAACGACAACCAAAAGGCTCACCCCACCAAGAAGACTCACGGTTGCGACACTAATGATCACACGCGACAGCAAATATGTTAAAAATTTGATGATATTGAGCGAACAAAAATACAGCGGGCCAAGACTCGTTTTCAGAGCCTTCGCGAGTTCAAGTCTGAGCTGTTCCTTACCAGAGGTGGTCACCACCGTCGCGCCCGTCTCACCGTATAGAAAGGCATCGTCGTCGTCCCTGGTGTTGGTCAAGTCAATAAACGCGATTGTGCTAAAGAACAGACGGACATGGAGCTCAGTGCTTCCACCCACCACGAGTACGAGCGAATACACCTCGAAGTAAGAGACAAAACCCGCGTGACGAAGAGTCTCTGTGACTCCGTGTGACATCCCCTGCCACGTGCCACTCAGTTTTGGAGTGCGCGGGTCTGAACTGTCCATGTCCATGCTCGCACTTCTCCCCGTCTCCCCACCGCGTTTTCTCGCTCGCGCGTACGTCGTCTCCATCGAGCCATCCATCGTCTTTGAAGGCAAACCCATTCCCCGTCGTTATGGCGACCGCAAAACGTATCTCTATAACCAGTACACTCGCATGCTTGCCCAGAGTGCCAACGCCCCCATCCTATTCCTACAGCACAAAGATTTTACCGCGCGCAAAATGCAGGACCTCCGGCGAGAAATCGAGCTCGCAAGCGTGCGATTTGCGTCCCCCCCTGCCTTTCCTTCTTCGTCATCCGTCTCCCCAGATCCCCCAACCCTCACTGTCATGCGCACGTCCATCTTTGGTGTTGCTTTACGCGACTCTGCCCCCATAGACGCAGACAAGACGAATCAGATTGCAAAGCTTGTCAAAGGCGGCCTTGCTGTCCTTATGCTGCCCTCACTCAATCCACCACAGCTGAATGCCGTCATTCGTACCATTGACCGCGTAGTTCCTCCGAAAAGGGGGAAGGCAAAGGAAACAGAGGAGCAAATTAACAAGAGGAAGGGGAGAGAAGAAGATTCAGACTGGATTCCTGGGCGACCAGTCCCAAAGGTCAAACCAGTGCTGTCACCTGAGCTCAAGGTATTAGGGGCATTCATCGAGGGGCGCGTGTTTTCTGCTGCTGGGGTCAAGGATGTCGTGAAACTGCCACCCCTCGACACCCTCAGGTCCCAGATCGTTGGATTGCTCAGTACACCTGCAATGCAACTCGCAGCGGTGCTCAGCGAAGCGAGTGGAGGTCAACTAGCAAGAACACTGGAGGGGTTCAAGAAGGGATTGGAAGAGGGCCAGAGCGCACA
Source organism: Pulveroboletus aff. viridisquamosus (assembly GCA_038088935.1). Lineage (NCBI taxonomy): Eukaryota > Fungi > Basidiomycota > Agaricomycetes > Boletales > Boletaceae > Pulveroboletus > Pulveroboletus aff. viridisquamosus. The sequence continues at coordinate 8,573 of JBBPJW010000421.1, forward strand.
GACTCCACCATCATAGTGTCGACCACGAAGCTTGAATCTATCATCTCATCCTACTCCAGCAATCACGACCCCTGAAATGTCAGTCCTGCAGACAAAACTCCCAGGTTCGGTCCTCTCCATCTTCACCTGTCCTTCCGTGACCATGCGCTCTCTCGCCTTTTGTCATTCTGTGCTCGTAGCCTTCCCATATGTGTCTGTGGAACACAAATGATCGCAGGAGTGTGTATCGTGGGCTGGGCTCCTCTCCCGTCCGTGTGGGCTTAGGGGGAGTCTTTGCTAACCGGGGAATATCCCTGGAGTAGCGTTAGCTGTGAAAGTGTTCACCGAACAGAACATACCATGCAGTGTATGGAGGGACGTTTCGGAGTGTGATCAATACCGTTCCTCTCCCTCCACCAGTGGCTGCAGAGGTCACTGCCATGTCTGTGTCGGATCCAGATATGTCGTCTTCCTGAGACCCTTCGTCATCCTGCCGCTTGCGACTGCGAGCAGAATGTACGGCTGGCATCGGTCCAAGCGTTAGGTAGTTTGGTGCGGAACGAAGAAAGTCCAGTATAAGACGCTGATGAGATAGAATGTTCCTATCCTGGTCGGTGATGCCCTTTCCTTGATAGCCAGGGGATAGAATTACTAGACATGCGACCTGTCCAGCGATTGCGCACCTGTATGAGGAAAGTTCCACACGATCCGGTCCCAACGCCTCCCCTTCAGGACAGATTGTTTTCGTAGCTTGGTCGCATCGATCCCGAACAACACCTCTGTACCGCGTTGCTTGATAACGCTCACGATGTCTTCTGCATCTGGGTACTTTGAGAAACACTCTTCTTCCGAGTCATATGAAGTCGCTGTGACGTTGGCCGGAACAAGATGCTCCAAGGACGACGGAGGATCTATAATGAGCGCTCGAGAAAATGAAAAATTTCCTTCTCCTATGAGAAGAATCTTGTCGGTGGGCTTGAAGGGAACGGTCGGTGGACAAACGGGTCGCGCCTTCCTTCCCTTTGCAACATTCTTTGACTGTACCCGCTTCTGCTCAGAGATTTTTTTTACTGCCCTTTCTGCCTTTTCTTTGGCTCTCAGTCTGAATTGTTGTAATTGGAGCGTCGCTTTCAGGGATGTTCTCCTCTTGTGACCCATATGTCCTTTGACTGGTTTTGGCAGGTGGTTGTTTGGGTCTGAAGCTGTTGCCAAACATGCGCGTTATGTGTGTAACATAGGGACACGTCGTGAGTTCTCAGCCCGCCTTGCAAACGTACCATCAACACGAAGAAACTGCCGAACTCACGTCCTCACTCTTTCAGCGTTCTTCTGATCAAGATGGTGAGTCCGTTCGTCCATGTGGACCTGTGCACGGCTCTGAAAGAAATGTAGCCTACCCAATTCGAGCTGCGTCACAAAAATGCCCAATTCGCCAATGCAGTCAAGGCAGGCAAGAAAGCGGTCAAGCCTTCACGGCAGGAACAGCTATCAAAACGGAGCCCAGTTAGTTTGTGGGCTTTGGGAATTGTTTTATTTGTGGTTATAGGCGGAGGCGAGTCTGAATCATCGTCACTCTACGTTCTCACCATCTAACGTTTATTCTTCAGTCCTATTTGAGCTGGCCAGAATATTATTTCTGTAAACGCCGGGTTGTGCTAGGTGGTATTGTATTTCAGCACTCTACCCGGGCTGATCACCCTGCATCGTCTGGATTATCGGATGCCAGCCGTTGATCACTACTTATTAGGCACGTATTCTGATATGCTTCAACTATCTTCCTCGACATCGGCTCCTGAGTTACTCGCTGTTGCGCTGATACTCATACTCTGGCTCCTCGCACTCGTGGGCCCGCTGCCCACTGCCTGCCTGCTACCTGTGGCTGTGTTTGACGGGCCGGCTTCCTCGATGCCTTCCATAGTATCACTCTCGAGCTCCTTTTCATCGATCCTGACCTCGTCGCCAGCCCAGATTCGTGCCGTGGGCTGCCAGATCATAACAACGTTGTCCTCAGATGTGCTTGCTGCTGTCCAGTGTTCATCTTTGCCAGGTGCCCAACTGAAATCAGACGGTCGTGCCGTGTGCCCTGAGTAGATGGGTATAAACTCTCATGATGTCATGCGATTGGAGCAGGATAACTTGCCGCCGTGGATAAACATGAGTTCTGGTGGTCCATCCTCCTGGTCATCTGGTGTTTGTTCAACCCCAATCTGTGCAAGGTCCCATATGTTGATACGCCTGTCACTCGACGCGGAGGCGAATACTGATCCAACGTGAGGTGACCACGCGAGGTGCAAAACCTCGTCAGTATGTGACTCAAATATGTGAACCCTCTTCGAGGTGTTACGAATGTCATGCAGGGCAATTGTCTAGAAAAAGATGTAAATAGTACACAGATGGCTACCAGAACGGTTTCTGGGGCATACCTTGTCTGCGCTCCCAGTAATGAGGAGGTTCCCGTGTGCAGGATTGAAGGCGCAAGCAAGGATTTCTCGATCATGTGCCTGGACTTTTGTAGTTGGTTCCGCCGGGGATCGTGTATCCCACCTAGCAGGATGAGCAATGGTTAGGTACACGCGTAACAGGACCCCACAACCGATTAATATACATACAAGAGGAGCAACTTGTCATCACCGACACTGGCGAACACGTTTTCTTTTGTGGGATGCCAGTCTACGTCCTGCCGCGCGAAATGGTTCAGTCAATGCCAGTGCTACGAACATTTATTGGGCAACGGACCCCAACGACAGAGGTATGACCCTTGTAAACAGTGGTGGGTTCAAGGATGCTCCTCGCCTTGGTGTACGAATTTATGTCCCATAAACAAACCGTCATATCCTCGGATGCACCGAGAATGTGTCCGGATTTCACTGGGTTCCACGCCAGTCCAAATCTGCACTTGTCAGCCCTCCAGGAAGCACAGGGCGTGAATGAACCTACCCTTCCTTCGTCTGCCCGACGAGCTTGACATCCGGCCTACACACACCTCCCCGCTCAGGCTCACTCGGATGCTTCGTTCGATCAAAGATGAGTACCTCTCCAGATATCGCTTTCGTGGCGATCAAGTCTGGATTCTGTGGCATGTAACGCGCCCGGTTCACTTCGCCCGCATGATTAATTTTTTGTATGACTTGGATCCGTGGTTGGGCTGGAATAGTGTGGCCGCCGAGTTCACCACGCTCATCATCGTAGTCACTGCGATCGAGCTTGTCTGCCAAGGCGCCATCTCGCTTCGGTATATGAACGGTGGCAATTTGGAGGTAGTCTTGTACTTGACCAGAGGTGTGCGTGCCAAGGAGCAATCTGTGAACGGTATAAGGCTTATCCGGAGGGCTATGGAAGGGTTCGTCAGGAGGACGAAACTTGAACAAGGCAAGACGCACGATTCTTTGTCTGGGAACCACTGGCACGTCAAACTTGGCCAGTCCAATGCATGCGTGATAACTAGATCGTACAGATACGGCGCGTTCTTCTTCCTAGCATAGAAACGTGCGGATCAACCCATTGCACAGTAAACCGAGATGGTCTTACTTACCATGTTTTGTACTCCTGCGAGAGTAAGCTGGATCAGATCTCACAGTTGAGTGGGGGGGGAGTCAGTAAAGCAAACCTCGTTTATCAGCTTGTTTTCTTCTTCGGCCGCCAGGTCATCTTCCATATCCTCATCCTGCATGGTTGGCTTCATTTCCGGAATATTCTCCGAATACTGATGATGTACTTTGAGACTTTAAGTGCTGGAGCTAGGCAAACAAGGTATGTGTGGTCGCCCAAGTGGTCAAGACGCGACGCGTCAAGACTAAAGCTCCAATACGCGTGTCTTCCCAACTTACAAGACCGGCACACGAATAACGCGACAACCTATTAACAGGACCTATCGAGTGCACTCGCGGAGCGACGAGGGTGTCTATCTCTCAACAGGTCATTTCTACCTCGCTCGACAGAAAGTGTGTCCTCTAGCAAGACAGGTCCATGACGTGACGGAGGAGACAATCTATTGATATTCCTTTTCCCATTTAGCAAAAAGTTTCTCCAGATCAAACCGCGGATCCTCTGGGTCTGCGATCACTGTGAACGTGGTCAGAAGTGCAAAGAGCAGAGGGGAAGAACATGGGCGTGGGGGGAAACTTCCAATTGATTGGGCAGGACGTCAAGAGCGAAAACCATGGCTTACCACCGTCACCCTTGGCGCTCTCTTTCTTTTGACGCCATGCATCCTTGGCCTGTACTACCAGCTGCTCACGGTGGTGGATCGCGCGGTGCTCCCTCTCTCGGTCGTGAGCTTTTTGCAGCGAACGGTGGTGGTAAATGCCGTAGAAGATGCCCGATGCCAAGGCTGTATAACGGGCAACCTATAGTAAATTATGCATGGAGCTAGGATATTAACTTGTGCTTGGGAGCTGGTTCTAGGGCACCACATACGTTCAGAGTCGACGACATGACCAACGGGAAGGTTTGTCTATCGGGTTGGGGAGAAAGAGGGACGATTACAGCACCTCGCAGCTACTTGAGCATCAGTACCTCGTAGCCAAACTTGTCTAGGCTGACGTACCTGTAATTTATTGGTGAACTCGGTCACTCGAGCTTGGGTCAAGTTGGAAGTTGGCGGAGCAAGTCGGTGGTCTCTGACTGCTGACTAAGCGAAAGGTGGCCATTTTATTTACTCGGTCGACCAACGAACGGAGTATACAGCAGCCAGGACAGATCGATGGGGGCAAGCAAAGCGCAAGGCGACTGCAGCTATCGGTCGGGATGGACTGTATTCAACTCGTGTCCAAAATGGGCGTGTGAGCCTGAGCAAGCGGGGTGGTCTACAGTACTCGCAAGCACTATGTATGATTGCAACTGCTCGCCTACGTCCAGATTGTCGTTGAAGCCTGTTTCAGACAGCTTTACGGCTCGAGCCAGCGGACTTGGTTCGACTTGGCTACCGTCCGTGCGAGAAAGCGGCTCGCGAAACGAACGACCTACGTGGAGTGTGGAATGCACAGGGATTGAAACAGTCGCTGACCACGCAGCCTCCCAATTTCAGGATTCGGGTTGGCCCCACTTTCCAAGCAAATTCCCCCTCGAGTCCGCCCGAACTACGCTGCGAAGCGGTCCCAGACCACTCCATGGACGACGACGTCGACATGGACGCCCCTCAGATCTCCACTTTACGCGAAGAGCCTACACCACCCCCCTCCCGGGGCTCAAAGTTCCGGGTCAAGTTGTTGGTTGGCGACAAGAAGGGCAGGGGGACATCCTCGTCCCCGAGTGTTTCCACCGCAGCGCGGAAGGGCATACCACAAAATCAGACTGAGCCGCAGCCCAAAAGTGGAGAGGAAGTCGACGAGGAAGATGAGGAGGACCAGCTGATTGATGATGACGAACCAGCCCCGTCCATCTCCGCGCCAGTTGCCACTGTATCAACGGGAACGAAACGCAAAGCACCACCGAAGAAGTCGTCACGACCGCGCAAGGGTGACAAGCAAGACAAGGAGGATAAGAAGCCCGATGGTGAGTCATATCCCCATTTTCTTTACGTCGTCGCTCCCGGGACCAAATTCCGTTGCTGATAGAACCTCGAGAACCCCCAGTCAACGAAGACGGACAGAGTGCCAGCGCAGCTGCTCTATCCGAGAAACCGCCACCCAGGAAGAAGGCGGCGCCACGCAAAACTACAGCCGCCTCCAAGTCCAAAATCAAAGCACCACCCAAGTATGTTGCTGTTCAACCTTGCAGAAACAAGACTCATAGCCCCCCCCCCACAGAGGCCCCAGAACCCCGGTAGCCCCTCCTGGAGAGGACACTGCAATGAGTGAAAGTAAGTAAAGCCGTGACCATAGCCGCCATTTCCTCAAGACATTCCTAGCGCACACAATCACAGCCCCATCTTCGCCGTTTCCCATGTCACGTGGTGCATCACCTGAACCTGAGGAGGTCGAGCCACCCCCACCTCCTGTTCCCGAGCAACCAGGAGAGAGTGCGCCGCTCCCCTTACCGGTGTACCCCCTCCCCTCGAAACCTTTCCCGGTCCAACCGCCTCCGAAAATCGGAACAGGGTTTGCACCCATGCAGCCACTGGATCGCAGTGGCACCAAAGTTCGTCAATGGAGGATTGCAAACCGCGAGATCCGAGGCATTGCAGGGGGTCGTTGGTTTACTCGTTCGTGGGTCGGTGACAAGGAGTCGGACTTTGCGACTACCCTGGCGATGTCCTCAGCAGCTACTACCGCGAGAGTTGCGGATTCGGACAAGATTGCCCTCCCGAAATCAGTGACTTCTATATCAGCACCTGCACTAGGCAAGTCCAGCAAGTCCAAAGCGGCTCGTGGCTCTGCAGGGATATCAGCAGCACCGTCTCGCTCAGGATCCATAGTACCAGAGTTACATACACCTAGGGCCCCTACGAAGATGCGCAACATCATAACTGGTCCTGCTTCAGATGCTGGTGATGAGCCTGAGGTGGTGGTCCCGGAACCGGAACCCCCCACGTCATAGACACAATTTTGTATTCATCCACTTCCGCTTGTACATTATTGACTTGATTACGCTCGTCGATTACCATAATCCTGATTCTTCCGTGCGGACATGTTTTGCTGCTCAAGCAACACACGTTGGGTCACTTGGTCTGTCCAGAACGACCTGATGGACATGCTGCTTCATTGCAACCACCGGTATTTGGCTTTCACTCCGCGTCACCAATCTCTCAGGCTTTGTGGTCCATGCCCTACTGTGCCGTGGTCGGAGCAGAGAGCACGGTGGCAATTCTCCACCACGACAGTGGCGAACACACTTCCTCGATGCACATTAAAGCAGGCGCAGGGGCGAGCGTTCCGGCCCTTCAGTGCCCATACAACCTCTTCCTCGAGTCCCAATGTACGACCATTCGTCAAAGACCCGTTTACGATCCTCTTCTGTGGACGTGACTTGTTCTCTTGTGCGGTATTCATGGAGGTTTACAACGCAAAAGGTGAGTTCTCGGGAAGTTCAAGCGTCGGGGACGCGTAGTGCACATAGCAGTCCGTCCTCGGTAGTCAGACTGAAGGGTCGTTCACTCTGAGTGCTGGACCACCAGGTTACGCAACTCACGTCCCCCATGTATCACACCTAGGCGATTCAGCTGACGCTCCATACAAACAGATGTCTGGAGGAATCTTCATATAGTCACGAACCCCGGTCTAAAGACTGGCCGCAGGGGTTCGCGATTAGACATATGTATTTGGTTTCCGTATACTTCACTACTGTCTCGTGCCTTACCGATCACAGCGCCGCTCAAGACAATAGGGGAGACGGTGGGTGTTCCAGTGCATTTGATACCAAAAGATAAGCCTGCGTTCAGAAAGTGGCTTGTAAGTTACTGTCCTTATATTCGCGTTTGCATGCTTGACAGTCGTTTTCTCGTTATAACAGCCTCCCCCTCCCTTTATTCCACCCCTCGACAATTCAGACTTCCAAAATGCCTCGCACCTTCTCATTACAGCTTCCTTTGGTCGTATCTTACCTGGGCCTTTTCTTCGTCTTTTCCCCAGCACTCAGAGACTGAATGTCCACCCGAGTTTGCTGCCAACATATCGTGGACCTGCACCAATCCAACGTGCGTTGATGGCTGGTGAACGGGAGACGGGTGTGTGTGTCATTGAGATGGGGGAAGTGAGTCGGAGAGCAGGCAAGTTAGTAGATGCGGGTGATATCTGGGCGGTCGAACGGACGGTGAGTAGTTGGTGACCGCCGTTGCCGAGTTGATAGTATTACAGTTATACCTCGACAGCACGTACCCGAAGGTGTCAATTTCCTGCAAATGCAAGACAGTCTCGCTGCATTAGGTGGAAGGCTTCTGGTCAAAGTCCTACGTGACATGCTTTGGAAAAAGGTGATATCTTTGTTCGCGTTGTGATTTTAGGCTCGTAAAACTGGCGATATCAGGCACAAGTCAGAACCCAGGGGGAAGTGACATCAACCACCCCTTATGCTCCTCCTATCACTGCTATGGACTCGAGTATTCGCTTTGCGTCTCAAACGGCCCTTATGATCGCCCGACTGGAACGCGCCATCGGGCACCAACGTAGCCTCACGGTGGCAGGAGCTCTCCCTGATGGACGAAGTGTGGCAATCGCCGGTTTACAAGTAGTACCCACTGAGCTTCCGCCTGTGACACCTGCGACATTCTCTGAAACCGAACGTCCAGGAACGGCCCATTACTCAGGCAAGACGAGGTCATTAGTTGTGAAGTGTGCAGAGGGGACATGGCTAAGCGTGGAGAGATTGCAGACCCAAGACAAGGCAATGTTAGAGGCGAAGGATTGGTGGAACGGGGTGAGGGGAATGGGATGGGACAAGGACGGGTTGTTCTTGTTTCAAAGGTTGGCTCCTGTTTAGTAACTCTGTCACGGTTGTCACCCGTGACAAGTGCTCGTTTGGGTTCTTCCTAGCTCCCGGCAAGCACAGGTTGCAACAGCTTACCGTCCTCCTTGGCTTAGTTGGAGAGTTTGTGTGATTCGCTTCGCTCGAGGCACGATGTCTGCGAAGACCCCCGCCATAAAGGAAGCTGATGCCAGGGCACACGCTGGCGGAACGGGATCCGCTCAACCATCCACCAAAACTGGTGAACGGGGTGAGCCTCTCTCCTCCTAACTTAGGCCAACTATTGCTGGGAGTAACCCCCAAACAGCAGCAGCCCAACACTTTTTCTCCTCGGATCCCAAGTATAAAAAGTACACACAGCAGGTCGAGAAATGCTTGAACGCCTTCGACAACGTGCAGGAGTGGGCGGATTGCATAGCGTTCTTGAAACAACTTCTCAAGGTGCGTCTGTGGATGGGATAATAGCTCTCGATGACCTAATCCTTGGTTAGACCTTCCAATCTTACCTCCAATTCAAGGAGATTCCCTACAAGCTTATCGTTGTCAAACGTCTCTCCCAGTGCTTGAACCCTGCCTTGCCAACTGGGGTGCATCAAAGAGCTCTCGACGTCTACATCCACATCCTCTCGGTCCTTGGAGTGAGTAACTTGACATACTGATAGTTCCTTGTTCTGATGAAGGGGTGTTAGACCGAGGGCCTGAAACGCGACCTTCCGCTCTGGTCCTCTGGGTTGTTTCCATTCTTCGAGTATGCATCCACATCAGTAAAGGTCTGACGAGATCCCTGGTTTCCGTGTACCCTATGTCTTACTTACCGATTGACCAGCCCACCCTACTTAACATCTACGACGCATATTATCTACCACTCCAGCATGATCTGCGGCCCGTAATGAAGTCGTTCATCCTCGCTCTACTTCCTGGACTCGAGGAGGAAACTGGTGAATTTTTCGACAAGGCATGAGCTCTGTCTCTCGAGTCTATATATTACATGACTGGTCGTAAATAGGTGCTAGGTCTTTTGGACCGACTATCTGGCACAGTATCACCGGTATTTTTCATGCAGAATCTTTGGCTTGTCATGATCACAATGCCATCTGCTCGAGGTACAGCCCTCAACTTTTTGTCGCGACGTCTACCCCGGCTACATGCTGAGGAAGGTAAGTAAAAGCTGTGTACGTCGTTTTTCCGTTGCTATAATTACTTTAGACATCACTGGAATCGTTGGGCGCGATATTGGCTTAATGATCAGAGCTTTTGCGGCTGCACTGGAAGACGATAACCTTTTGGTCCGCAGAAGTGCCTTGGATATGTTGCTACAGACAATGCGTGTGGATAGCGCAGCCATTAAACGGGCGCAGCACGAAGATGCTGTGATACTCATGAAAGCAGCCACTAGTGTCGTCTTGAGGCGCGACCTGTCGCTGAACAGACGGTTATACACGTGGTTATTGGGCCCCGATGAGAAAAGTGAAGTTCAATCTGCCTATCTTCGGCAGCATGCGTTGCAGCTATTGAGTTCTACGCTGAAAGTGAGAATTCCGCTTTGTTTTGGGTGTTCCCGACTTACTTCATTAGAGGGAGATGTTCGCACCCTCCGGAGAATATTCCGAGTCACGTCCTTTCAAGATCTTCATTTCGCTCCTCGACAAGTGGGAGATTGGTTCTCCGCTTACCGATGCCCTGATATACGATGCCATTAAAGCCCTCCGCCAGCACTTGACGGCCGATTCGGAGACGAGAGAGGATGTATGGTTTTATTAATGCTTGATTTATTTTCTGTTGACGTTTTGTCTTGTGCAGGTCATCATGACGGCAGGCACCTTACTGGAGGCTGCGGAGCCCAGTGTACTTTGGAAACATTTATTTAAAGCCATATTAAATGCTATCAACTCCAGTGAACATCAATTGGAGGTATGCCAGTGTACATTCACACCGTTTCGCTGATACAGTGTTTGTTAGGCAATCGATCTGACACTATTCCTTCTTCGTTCTCTCCCTGTGCAAGACGACGAAGTGAAGAACATTCATCTACCTGTGATCTTCCCTGCTTTGATGGAGGCCCTACTTGTGAGAGCTTCGACTATTTCAGCTTGATACATCTAACCCGGACTAGGTCCACATCCAGGAAGACTCTTCTCGCGTTGTCCTACTCGTGGTGCAGGAATGTTTGATTCTTCAAGATGAAATATTACGACACCTTTCCGCGGAAGCTTTGACGCGCCGTCCGAGGCTAGCAGATTCAACCCAGGGATCAATGCTCAGCTCTTTAGCATTCTGTTCGGCATTCTATGACCTTGATATTTCCACTTTTGTCTCCCATAATCATTCAGCCACTCCTTTAGTGTCTGTTGTTGAGCATTCGTTTGCGTTCAGTCAGATCTGTGCACAGGTCGTGGTTCGGCAACGAGATGTTAGTTCGTCTTTGAGGACATCATACGCGCATATCCTGTCATTGCTTGGAAAACTCATTGACCTTGGTGATAAAGCATTTGACGAACCATTCGAGATCTCTTGGAATCCGTCGACATGGGTCACTGACGTTCTAGATAGTCTGGATATCGAGGTCAGAATCGTCCCGCCTTCTTACATCAGAGGCTTAGCTTCATTTTCAGAATGTCGACTTTACTCTGGTCGACAGTTGCGTCTCTATTCTCGTGTTGCTTCAGCGGTCGTCTAGACTCGTCCCAAAAATCGTTTTTGATCAAAAGCAACTAGTCAGTCGAATGATGAAGAAGGTCGTTCATGTCTTGTCGTTGTCTCTTGAGGGTACCCTGACCAACTGTATTTGCAGCTCTTCAGGTTTCTTCATCAGGACTGGGCAATTTTCCATGTTCGCGCCGTCAATCTGGTGTGGACGTTAGAGTCGTCCACTGGTTATCATTTCGTAGAGTCTATCATCGCTCAAAGTATGACTTCTTCAGAACCTCGCATTGTTCACAACGCTTTTGAGGCATTTGGTGTTCTTTGGAGATTAATGGGTGAGTTCAATATTGGTCAGGTCGAAGACACTGAACCTAGGCGTGTACAGACGATGATAGTTCGCCTGGGTTTTGTTTCAAAGTTCCCTTGATGATTGTTCTCGAAACACTGAAGCACGACTGTCCTACCTCACGCCGAGTTAGTGAGACTTGGATGAGATGCAGCCTCAGGTCTTACATACGGTATACATTTGAGTATTGGTTTCTATGGACAACACTGACAGTAGAATCCTGCAGTGTACTGGAGCCACTGCTCTACGATCTACTTGATCCTAAGATCCGACGAAAGCTTACTGTGGTGAGAATTGGAGGCAAGGAGATTCGAGGATACGTCTACGAGCAGAAGTTTGATCAGCGTTATGTGCATCACCTCCTCGAAATCCTACACTCCATTGTCCAATTTGGCGGGCAAGGGTTCGCAAAAACCGCTCGAAGTGCTCCAATCAAGCGAGTTCAATACCAACCACTAGTGCAGAGAGTAGAAACTGGTAACTATTCCGCTTCTCCGAGTTTTTTTGGTATATTTATCGCTTGTTCAGGACTCTTTGACCCGAATGCCAGTTTTTTGGACGTATTGATCGAACTTTTGTCGCGGTATGCTCATTGCAACTTTAGTTAGACGCCTTCTCACCCTTGCACAGTTTCCTTCAGTCAGAGCCAAAAGAGCAGGATGCACCAACAATGGGGCCTTGGATCACTAGGATTCAGTCGATATCTATCGATGTCTTGCAAGCCATCGTCGCCCGTGGAGAAATTGATCATCTTGCTCTCGAGACATTAGAGCCCATCGTCATTGGAAAACTATACTTCTTTGTCCATCTGAAGCGTCTTGATCTCCAGAACAAGCTCCTCCGTATTCTTCACTCGTTGATTTCAGCCTCTACAACTCACATCGCTCAGATGAATGCCGAGGAGCAAGGCAGTTCTGAAGGCTCCCATATATCTGGAAGGAGAGCATACATAGTCAACCCCCTCTTGACCCACACTCTGACGGATGGAATTACCGTGCCTGATAATCGGCCTGTACAACAACATTGGCTTGACTTCGTGCTCATGGCTATTCCCCAATTCCAACCGGCACTCCAAGGGATGATCCCTTCCTTGGTTGATTGCGTCTGTCGTCAGCTTCAATCACTCCTGAGCGATGCTATTCAAGCTAGGCGGCCGAATTCATCGAGCGCCACCACGGGCGTTGCAACCGATGCAGAGTTTGTTATGCTGCTCAATACTTTGGAGCGACTACTTGTCTTGAGCTTAACAAACTACGCCGATGTGGCACAACAGGACGAGGACAATCCAACGCAGGAGAAGACTGGGGGTGAAAGTGGTGGCATCCTTGGTTATGTCTCCAACGTGTTTACCGGCGAACATGCATCATCTTTAGAGGAGCAGGCCACGGTGAGTCTATCCCATCTGGAAAGTTGGGTTTCAACTTACCCGCACAGGTGCGTTCTCCGGGGTTTCGTTCGCTCAATGATGGTGTGCGCATTCTGTTTGCAATATGGGTTGATTTTATTTGGACTAGCCCAAGTTCGCGACATCCCGAAGATGATTCGCTAGCGATAATATATACTCGAACGCGAGGCCGTTGTCGGAGGGCGCTGGAATACCTCTTCCAGGCTTACCCTTTGGAAGTTTTGGAAGGGGTAGTTGGTTGTTGGGATCATGATCTTAACTTTGACGTCAAGGAATCCAATCCAGCTGAAAGTGCTGCATTTGAACTGGTCGATATTCTCGTCGTCAGTGCCCACTCTGCTGTGCATATGATATGCGAAAGCATAGTTATCCGGTCATCCAATGGTTCTGAGCGAAGCCGGAGATATATGAATCCCGAGGTGTAGCAGTGATTGACAATTAGCTCGGCGAAAACTGACGATTTGCTTGCAGGTCTGATGTTGTGTTATTCAGGTTCCTAGAGCAGTATCTATCGCGGTTAGAGGGTCCTTTGGCTCTCCAGGTTTGGGGAAGGTTCACGCAGCTGGCGAAGGACGTTGCGTCCAATATTCGGGAGTTCCGCACGCAAGTCTATTTGACTCTCAGGTAGGAAATGCATCCGGGAAGCCAATTTACTCAATTAACGGGAGTTTTGCAGGTGTCTTTGTGTACTAGGTGATAAAATTACTCAAACCACGGCTATCGACGACAAGCGAATCAAAAAAGACCTTCAAGAAACGTTTGGAAAGCTCCTTGAGGCATGCGTAATTTTCGTCGGCCGGACGACGGAGCCTTCGAGCTGGATAAGACGTACAACAAAGGAATCTTTGATTAACGGCAGATCATCGCCGGTACCTCGTGCAGGTGAGAAAAGCTCGAGAGACCTCACGTTCACTGAGGCAATGCCTCAGTTGCAGATCTGAAGGCGAATGAAAAGGGCGACTCTAATGCGGTGTCTCTGCCAGATAATTCCAAGTTAACATATGGAAACGAGCTCCCGTCCCAGGTTAGAGCACGCATTAGTAATGATTCGATACGGGGTGCTTATGTCCCAAAAGATCGTTGATTATGTCGCGACCACGGTAGTTCCCAACTTGCGAAAATTTCTCATGGACAACGACAGAGTAACAAGCGCCTGCAGTAACATCGTGTACTACATCATTAATCCAGCTCTGAAGGGGAAGTCGCGGTAAATCATCTTTTCCTGACCTGGTGGCAACATCTGACTTGCGCCCAGTCCATTGGATCTAGAAAACATGGTAGTCGATATTATAGCAGAACTCACTAAGCTGCCTCCTGCGCTCAAAGTTTGGCGCACACCGGTTTCCGATATCCTATATGATAGCCGGTTGTTTCAGTCTCATCCTGCTACTGCTCTTAAATGGAAGCCAATTATCAAAGCCCTGTTTGACTCGGACAAGATGTCGTTTGGGGAGCTGCTAAGTAAGTTTCGTGTTTTCGCCTGTTGCACATGCTTGTTGATCCCTTCTAGGCCGTATTGCTACCGCACCCTCGACCAATATCTTCGTCAATCGGGAGAATGAGATGTTGGCTCGGTCTCTCAACCTACGACGGCTGTCACTTGTCCTGTTCGTTGGAGAGAAGAACCACTTCTTGGCACAGTTGCCCAGCGTCCAGGAGAAACTGGTTGACACCTTGCGCAACGTATCTTCGCCCATGGTACAGAGCGAGGTGTTCTTGTGCATCCGTGTGCTACTGTGCCGCCTCTCGCCGCACAACTTGACCAGTTTTTGGCCGGTCATCTTGACCGAGCTGGCAAGTATTCTACCTTGTGCCTCAAAATATTTCCGTTCACCACATCCACAGTATCGAATTTTCGAACAAGTCATCGTGGCCGTGCCTGCTGACGAATCCGAGGATCTTCCCCTTATTCTGTCAGCAAGCAAGTGCATGGATTTACTCCTCACGCTTCAAACTCCCGAGTTTCAAATGTACGCCTTGTGCACTTCTTTCGACACCCCGAGTCCGCTGATGCACCTCAGACACCAGTGGATGTTTGTGACGGACACAGTCGACGCCGTGTTCCACCCGGACGCCTGGAATCCCGAAGCCATGTTCGACCAACTCGCAGACATCGTTGGCAGCCTTCCCGTCCCGGACGCTCCGGTGATTGCACACACTGCACTTTTCTTCCTGTTTCGACGAAGGTTCACCATGCTTTTCTTATAGGAGTGCACACGTCCAAAGAATGGCCATGTTGCCTTTCCATCCATTACCGGTTCCGTTAGCTTCCCGTCGTCCCTAGAGACGCACTCGATACGACGGCCCCTGCTGAACACACTGCGACAGATTGACTCTGTTCGCGATCTGAGACCCTTTTTTTCTCATGTGAGCATCTCGACGTACGAGAGCGTGTATGCCAGCGGGGGGAATATTGACTGGGAGACTGTGGAACAAGGGTTGTTTGAGGACATGTTTGATGGGCGATGACCGGCGTCGCATGGATCCTGTCGTGTATAGCCATCCGTACTCGATTATGTGATGGTGTTTCTTTTTTTTTTCTTCTTCTGTTGTTTACTTGCCTATGAGTGTAAAGCTTTGTTCAATTTGTAGGACGCAGAGCGCAGGCATAAATGGGTACCAGTAATGCAAGTATGGGGAAAGGGTATAGAGATGTGTGCGCGAATTTGGGACTAACATAGAAGTGCGAGGGCATGAAGGTGAGTATCGTGATCAGAAGTCGCCCCAACTGCGCCGGAATTTGTACTGCATGCGTTCCTGGATGTCAGCGGTCCATCCGCGTCCCAGTCAACCAAAGTATATTTCTCGCACCTTGTATGGTAAATTTTTTCTACAAGACAATGCAGACGATCAGTGTACGTTGGTCTCGCTTCAAGCAATAATACGGACCTCAACTTCTCGGCTGGCACCTTGGGCTGTTTGTAGCCTTGTTCACCAGTACCCCATTCGGACTGGTTCTCCATCTCGTTCGTGATACTCTTGTACTTGACAGCAGGGTCTTCCTTTGGTGCGCCCCTCGTTATTTTTGGCCTAGTGGCCGACTCCGGTTTTGCGACGGGGTCGTGTGCATGGAAGGCCTCCTCGACGGTGATGCCTTGGTACTTTGCCTCACGTTCGGCTTCTTGGAGTTCAATGCCCTCATGGTGGGAAAAATGCTCGAGATCTTCGGGGTGATTGTATGATTCGTCCGTCTGCGTTTCAGGCGTCGAATGGAATTCCTCTGCGATGGGACGAGGTGGTGTGAGTTGGAAACTCGAACAGCATAGGCACACGATGCGACGCGTCTAGAGACGTACCTTCATGGTGGAGGAAGAACTCTGTTGCAAAGGTCGGCTTGTGAGCGCTTCCGACGTGGGTGAACACGGATGTCCAAAGACGCACCGCTCTCCACGTCATAATGGTGTCCCTCGGCGCCAAGGTCGTCAAAGGAAGGAAGGCCCTTGAAGCCCGCTGCCCCGAATTCCTCGGGGGTCACTTTTCCGTCGCCGCTCTTGTCTAGAAGCTTCAGGATGGTGTCGGCGATATAGTCCGCCTTCTTCTGGTGCTCGATCTCGTCCTGTACAATGCGAGATGCGGAGAACTGCGATAGAACAAGGAAGCAGAGCTTACCTTGGATTTCTTTTGCGAATAAACGTGATGGACACCGTAAATGGCCTCTATCTCTTCACGGTCCCACATGCCATCTCTGAGGGGTCAGCAGAATGAGTGGGCGCATGCAAAGATCGACCGCGTTACACGGCTCACCCGTTCAGGTCGTGCAGCTGGAAGAAGCTCTCAAGGTCGAAGGACTCTCTGTGGATACGAACACGTGTTTAGCGCGGCACTCACGGAAGGAAGAATATGGAGATGGAATACACACATGTGGTGTTCAGAAGCCATCTGTACGGGGATGGAGACATCAGAAGATGAGCGCGCGAACGAGATGTCCGCCCGAAATCGGTATGGGGACGTACATGACGGACAGCGTAGTTGGTGCCAGCAGGCATCAGGTCCTTGTCAGCGCCATCATGGTCACCGTGCGCGGAGACCAGGGCTGCGAAAAGGAGTGATATTACCGAGAAGGGCTGCATTGAGTCGCAGGTTGGCGAAGGTAACGAGGGAGAGCTGCCCCGACGGTTTTGCAACCCATTCTGGACCCCGATCACCACGTTCCGTTCTACGACTCAAGTTCGTCGCGTTCAGACTCGCCGTCGCCTCGTACGTGTCGACCGTGACTCGGCCCCTGCAGACAAACTACACGCACACGCTGCAGGGAAACGACGGCGTGGACTCTTCTGCAACAGCACGTCTGCAAGCGCTGGTTCACGTGATGCTGAACACCATCCCACACGGTCCCGGAACTCGGTTTCTACCAGGTCTCGAGGATGCTGCCCACACAGCGTACCACAGCGCGCTCACTTGGCCGGCTACATGTCCAGGCAGCGACACAGGCTCTGCCACTCGTCGTTCATGTACCCAAGACACCGGCCCGCACCCTTGCGGGTCAATCCAGTCGCCTGTCTGAGACGAGGCTCCGAACTCGTCCAGTCAGCGTGCCACTACGCCAAGGACTCGCAACTGCTGTTTCGAGTGCGTGTGTGGCGTCATAACCGTCCTTGCGCGTGCTGACGCTCATTGGCCAGCGAATCCTTCGTTCACAAGAAAGCCTCACTTTGACAAGATGCTGATCGCCAACAGGTGTGTGCCAACCTGGTCGCTCGCACTCATTTGTTGATGCGTTGGGTGGACATCTCAGAGGAGAGATTGCATGCCGTGTGATTCGGACAGCCAAGAAATTGGGGATCAAGACCGTGGCAGTGTACAGCGAGGCGGATGAGCAGTCGTTGCATGTCTCGGAAGCTGACGAGGCGTATTGCATTGGTCCTGCACCTTCGTCAGAGAGCTATGTAAGTGTCTGGTGCGAGCGGACTTGGCGGCGTACCGCTGACGAGGTAATGCCAGTTGCACATAGACAAGATCGTCAAAGTGTGTCACGAGAGCGGCGCACAGGTCCGTCTTGTCCTCGTCTGGTTCGAGATGGTACTTTGACGACTTTCTTCTCCCTCACACAACCTGTTAGGCCGTCCATCCTGGGTAACACGGCATCCCTCTCGTTTGCCTGTCTCTCTGATCGAACGGACATGCAGGTATGGTTTCCTCAGCGAGAACGCCAAGTTTGCCGAGCGGCTCGCGGAAGAAGGGATCGTGTTCGTCGGCCCTCCGTCGAGTGCCATCGTTTCCATGGGCTCCAAGAGGTTGGTACACGTCCTCTACCATACCATACACCCTACTCATCGAAGGAGCACCTCAGCGAATCCAAAAATATCATGTCCGGTAGGTTACAGTCCCTTTGTCAAGTCTGAGTGGCGTTGTCGACGTTGTGGATGGTAGCTGCTGGTGTACCCTGCGTCCCGGGGTATCACGATAGCAACCAAGACCCTCAACTTCTCTTTGCCGAGGCAGAGAAAATCGGTTTGTCCTCGACGGATTATCAGAGGGGCTAAACTGGTTGAAACACGTTACCTTTTCTCAGGTTATCCTGTTCTGATCAAAGCCATTCATGGCGGAGGCGGTAAGGGTATGCGCGTCGTGTCGATGCCTTCCGACTTTATGGACGCCCTGGAATCCGCGAAACGCGAGTCGCTAAAGGCATTTGGCGATGCAAACGTCCTCATCGAGAAATACATTGAACGCCCAAGACATATAGAAGTGCAAGTCTTTGCAGATACGTTAGGTGGGGTGGTTAGTCTCTGGGAGCGAGACTGCTCTGTACAGAGACGTAACCAAAAGATCATTGAAGAGGTATAGTAGCGTCAACATCGCAGTGAACGACCGTGTCACTATGCATGTTTGATAGGCTCCTGCACCAGGCCTTTCCCCCGAACTTCGGGCGGACTTGTCCGAGAAGGCCGTTGCTGCTGCGAGAGCGGTCAACTATGTCGGGGCGGGTACGGTGGAGTTCATTTTTGACAATGACACCCGGAAGTTCTACTTCATGGAAATGTGAGTGTCCGCGAGCGCCCCGGTACGAATCCGAGCTGACACTAATGACAGGAATACCCGCTTGCAGGTCGAGCACCCCGTTACGGAAATGGTAACTGGTCTTGACCTCGTGGAATGGCAACTTGAGGTATTATTTATGGGCTAATGTTGCATCATGATGGCTTACATCCCCAACAGGTCGCGGCTGGCAACCCTCTTCCCCTCGTACAGTCCTCCATTCCTCTCGTTGGACATGCGTTTGAGGCACGGATCTATGCGGAGAATCCTCGAAATGACTTCTTTCCCGACTCGGGACGGCTTTTGTTCCTCTCCACACCTACTCCGACTCACACATTTGCACCTCCACTACCTCCGTACGCCACGGAATTGGTCGAGCCTTTGCGACGCATACCTGACACATCTGCTGCAATTACCCCATCACTCCGACTTGAGCAAGGTTTCATCGAAGGTACTCAGATTGGTGTGTTTTACGATCCGATGATAGCTAAGCTCGTGGTCCATGGACGGGATCGAACCGAGGCCTTGAGAATGCTTCGGCGAGGACTCGAGCAATATAGAGTAGTTGGTGTTTCTACCAACATCGAGTTTCTCAGAACCCTCGCGGGTAACGATGCATTTATTAAAGGGGACGTCGAGACGGGATTTATCAAGAGACATCAAGCGGAGTTGTTCCCGCCGATTTTGGATCCCTCCCCGGAACTATTAGCGCAGGCTGCGCTATACGTTGCCCTTCGAGATCAAGCACTCCCATCAGCCCTTCAAAGTCCGTGGACGTCTCTTGGTGGACGGAGATTTGCTGGAGATGTCTACGAGCGCATCATTACGCTATGCAAGGACGATACCTCGATTGCCCATATCAATGTCACGCTCAAATACATCTCTCCTGGTCACTTTGACGTTACCGTGGGTGGTTCCTCACCAACGGTTTTCAGGTCGATCTCCGCGCGTCTTACTTCCCCAACGACGCTTGCCGCATTCTCGACGAACACAACTATCGTCTCGCAGCCACCACCATCAGCCGCTTCCGCGCCAACGTCACCAAATATGATGGAACGACTTCATCTCTTCTCAGCGGACGGGACCAAAACGACGCTTGTGCTCCCTCTTCCCGCGTGGCTGTTGTCGTTAGGAGAAGACGCCCAAGGCGCACACAAGGGCGCGCTACGTGCACCGATGCCGAGCCTGGTTGTCGATGTGCGCGTAAGTCCAGGGCAGCGCGTCGATAAAGGTCAAACAGTGGTGATTTTAGAGAGCATGAAGACGGAAACGGTATTGAGGGCCGAAGTCGCGGGTGTCGTGAAGGTCGTGGGCTGTACCAAGGGCGAAATGGTGGAGGAGGGGAGGGAGTTGGTGAACATCGAAGAGGAGAGGGCGGAAACACAGTGAGCTTACTTGCCTTCTTTCCTTTTTTTTACGGGCGATGCAGTCCATAGCACTCTGGCCATCGAGCATAACATGATTGCGATGGAAATGGTGCCACTGCTGTAGCTTAAGAGTGGGCGCTCAATTCGATGGGCGCTATCCCCTGAACCACGTGATCGAATTGGTATCCCCGTCTTGATGGGATTTCCGAGCTCTGAGAATTGGTCACTACTGCCTCCCCGTGGACTAGCTCGGTGACGAGATCACGCCATGCTCGTTCTGCAGGTCATTGTATAGAGCAAGATAATTTTGATTACGTGCATCCAGTAAGTACCGTGTATGGACTCGCAGCACTTCTGTTGGAGTGGTGCGATCATCTAGTCCCAGTGAGTCAACAATGCGATGTGTGGTGGCAGGTTCGATATAATGGATGGCTGCGAGTATGGTATCGGGGCACACGATGTCTTGGCTCTTGGTCTTGGAGATGTGCTGGGGCGGCATACTCACCACCCCCGCCTGACAACCCCATCCGTCAATGCCTCCAACGCCTCCCTTGCCTCGCTCGCGGGGAGTACCTCGAGTACTTCCCTCGCCTTTTCGGCATGTGCTTGCGCGAGTTCGCGTGTGCGAGAGATGCCAGATGAAGCATGGATCAGAGATAGAGCCTGATCCGAGAGGGTGGGAATGTCGTTGGACAAAAGCAAAAATAAGTAGCGATGTTGGCGCTCACCCGTTCGACGTCCCCGTCCTGCTTAAACCCACGATCGATCATAGGATCCAACTCGGGATACTCTTCAGCAGCGTACAGCACCGGGCCGGTCGCAAGGCCTAAACGAAGGTCGGCCCCTGAGCCTGGCTTGCCAAGTGCTGCAGAGGGCGAGAAGTCCAGAATGTCATCGACGAGCTGGGAACACGTTAGACCATCGGACAAGGAACATCACGCAGGGTGATATCCAAACGTTACCTGGAACGCAATGCCGATATTTCGTCCATAAGCATACGCGACCTCCTTCCAGACCTCACCCTCTCTGCAACCTCCAAGGACGACGGCAGCCCGCGCGCCTTTCGCCAAAAGAGACGCGCTTTTCAGATACGTCTTCTTAAGGTATGTACACCACCGATCCGAGCAGGGTATCTCTACATGCGAGGGTCGTGCATGTATGGTCGACATGTCGACTTCACCGGATGGGATCGAACGTGACGAAGACGGCGAGTCGATGTCGGACCGAGCACTTGTCCCCTTCATCTGCAAAATCTCGCCCTCGACTAGGTTAGCAATCACGCTCGCAATCAACTCGACAACTTCGTTGTCTCCAAGTCGAGAGAGTGCTGCACTCGCTCTGCCAAGCAAAAAGTCACCCCCAAGAACAGCGAACTTGCTGCCAAACGCAGCAGGTGCAGAGGGTGCACCACGACGGAGGTCAGATTCATCAATGACGTCGTCATGGAGGAGGGATGCTACATGTATCATTTCGACTATCTGGGCAAGACGTAGCTGAGTGGGGAGAAGGGTGTGCGCTAGCTGGGGTAATGAGACGGCAGACTGGACGCAGAGAGACGGGGGAGGTGAAGGATAGGAATTCGCCGGGGGGGGACGGAGGTCAAAGGGAGAGCTAAATGACGCTGTGTGGTCGGGCATGGAGGGGTTAAAGTCATTGAGCACATCTGGACGCGAGAGGGGCGCATCGAGCTGCTCGGCGCTGAGACGGGAGTGTTCTGCAAACCAGAGTTTGAGAGGGAAGTGGGAACCAAGGCCATTCGTGGCACGGGAGAAGAGGAGGACGAGGAGGGGGCGTAGCTGCTTTGACGGCTGGTGGAAGTAGTACGAGGCAATTTGGGAGAGGGTCGAGTGGGATGAGCCAAGGAGGCTGAGGAGCGACGAGCGGATGTGGGTAATCTCAGCCTTGAGCAGGACGTGTGGATCGACCGTCTTCGAGGACGAGAGCGGCGAGGAACGCGCATGGGACGACGCGGGTGGTTGCGGCGCTGCGAAGGCACTCGCAGACTGACGACGCGCATGTCGTGCCACTCGCGAGGATGCGAGAGACAGACGGAGCGTCGATGCTGCGCCTATCCACGTCGACATCGTCGTCGTCGCCGTCGAAATGATGCGCTCGTTGTCGCTCGAGGCAACGCACTTTTTTTCCCGCGGACACAAATATGAAAAAAAGTTTACTA
>JBBPJW010000422.1:0-30726 GCA_038088935.1 Pulveroboletus aff. viridisquamosus
TGAAAAGGTGACAGGGTAAAGGGGTAACATGGTCACATGGTATGTCCATATAAAGAGTACAAGGGAAATGCAAAGGGATAAAAAATGTGCATTATAACAAAAGAGAGTAGTAAAGAGATATGAAAAAATATATCACCAGAGATATGTCAGAATTTGATTAAAAGTATGCCTAGAATGATTCAAGTAGTTATTAAGGCCAAAGAAGGCCATATCAAGTACTAAAATACTATTTTCTGATCTTTTTAATACCCACTTGCAAAATTGAGTAAATGCATTCTTGATTTGAATTGATTATATCTCCATGGTTTCTTCTTCAAATTATATAAATTTTTTGAACTGAATTGAAATGGGTGACTACCCATCCTGTTCTTGATACTCAAGTCACTCCTTGGTGGATGCTTCTATACCTATATCCTCAAACTGTAAAGCTTTTGTGCTAGTGGCTTCAAACTAGGCAATCTTAGATAAGACCTGGGACCCTTGTATAAACCCAAAGGCCAGACAGTGAATGAGAGCTGAGGAGGGATCCTTCTTGGATCAGGTCCCAGATTACTACTGTGGATCTAGCTAAGAGGTCAAGAGAGCAAGACTGGGGAATACCCAGCTTGCACTCCCTGCCTTTTATATTGTCAAGGTCCTCACACGGACCAAGTACAGGGAGCCTACCCTAGACTATGCTATCTATGTAAACCAATAGTGTAAGGTGCTTGTACCTCTAATAGATATATGAAGTGCATGGGGTGGCAATAAGGAGTAAGGCAGTGGCCTCATGGATAAGGGAAGGGGAATGGAAGAGAACACCTGGTGATTCTATGAAAGGGGCATGGCCACCTGGAGGCTGAGGAGATCCCATCTGGATCTCTGCCACAGATCAGATCCTAATCTAGATTATAAGATCAGATATCATCGGATGGATCTAGATCTCATCTAGAGATCTGCCACATTATGTGACCAGATCTGGTGAAGAAATACTCTGATATAAGAACTCTAACCTTGACCTAGGGTTTGCCTTATTAGGCAACTCGTTCACATGATCACATGCTACTGATCACATGACCAGAGCATCACATGCTTCAAAGACTCTCATGGTCATGTGCAATCATCATGTTAGGCTGGAGCCATAACATGAATAACTCTAATTAAATTATTCTTTTGATATATCAAGACTTTGGCCTTGTTTGTTGTTACTTTAAAGTTATTTAACAAACATTTCAAAAGTATCAAATATTTACTCAATTTTGCAAGTTACTATATGTCAAAAATTCAATTACTTTACTATCTATTCAAAGGATACTGCAAAATTATATTCATAAGAATTTTTATCTTTTCCTCCATCTCTTCAGTATTATAATATTTAAAAAATACCCTATCCAATTCCTTGGATATTTTAATGGATATTCCAGATGCTTTATATTGTTCCAATCCCAACAAAAATGGATTTTCACATCTGTGTTGAACAAGATAAAATGAATATTGAAGAACAAATATAACATCTATTAAAATATATATTAGTACTATTAAAATTGAAAATTAATTTACCTATGCCCTTTTGAAGAATTTCTCTCTTGGTTGTGGTTGTTTCTTTGGCCTAATATAAATGGCAAGTTATTACCATAAATAATTTTTCATGAATATACATGCCTTAAGCTCAATATCTGATAATAGATCAAACTTCTAAAACATTTACATTAGAAAATATATATCACAAACAAAATTAATACTAGACCTACAATAGAGGGCTTCAAACTGGAAAAAATCTAAAGAAAATTAGACATTAAATATATAAGTTTCAAAGTAAAAACTAACTGTCTATTCAAATTATAATAAAATTTCAAGATTACCATATTAAATCTTACCATCTAGATATTTATAAAAAAACAAATGTAAGCAATATAAAAGTATTACATAGTGCAATATATTAACATCCTACTCAAATATCATATAAAAAGCACACAAATCTAGTAGCATTAATTTAACACTTACCAGCTAATAGAATAATAATTTAAAACATTATTATTAAAAACATATTATTTAGCAAGACTTTCACATTAAATTCATACCAGACCACTTACTTCCTACCAGCAGGAGATCAGTAGCCATGACCATTCACAGCATTCTCATTTCAAATCCACATTAGACCACATACTTCCTATTAATGCAAGATTAGCAGCAGTTATAGTAATTAGCAGCTGTCTGATTTCAAATACACATAAGATTACTTACATACTATTAATAAGAGAGCAGCAGTCATGGTTATCAGCAGCATTCTAATTTCAAGTCTACACCAGATTACTAACAGTCTATTAATGAGAAAGCAGCAGCAGCCCAATTATTAGCAGATTTCTCATTTAAAATCTGCATCAAATCACTTACAATCTATTAATGCAAGAGCAGCAGCAGCAATCATCATTAGCAGCATTTCCACTTCAAATCTACATCAGACCACCTACAAACTATCAATGGGAGAGCAGCAACAGCAGCAATTGTTGTCAACAGCATTTCTATTTCAAGTCCACATTGAATCACATACTCCCTGTTAATAAAAGAATAGCAGAAGCTATGGTTATCATTGGCATTCTCACTTCAAATCAACATCAGATTACTTACAAACTATTGGTGGAAGAGCAGCAGCAGCCATGGTCATTAGTAGCATTCTTATTTTAAATCCACATCAGATTACTTACAACCTATTAATGGAAAAGCAGCAGTAGCCATGGTTATTAGAAGCATTATTATTTCAAATCCACATCAGATCACTTACTCCCTATAAATGAAATAATAGTAACAGCCATGATTATTAGCAGCATTCTTATTTTATTTCTACATTAGATTACTTACTTCCTATCAATGAAAGACAAGCAGCAGCCATGGTAATCAGCAGCATTCTTATTTCAAACCTTTATTAAATCACTTACTTCCTATCAATGGAAGAGTAGCAACCATGGTGATTACCAGCATTGTCATTTTAAATCCACATTAGACCACTCACATACTATCAAAGGGAGAGCAGCAGCAGCCATGGTCATTAGAAGCATTCTCATTTCAAATCTACATCAGACCATTCACTTGCTATCAATAAAAGAGCAGCAGCAGCCATAATCATCAGCAGTTTTGTCATTTTGAATCTGTATTAGCCACTTACAGTCTATTAAAGGGATAGTAGCAGCCATTATCATTGGCAACATTCTTATTTCAAATTCATATCAGACAACTTACTTCCTATTAATTGGAGAGCAACAGCAGCCATGTTTATCAGCAGTACTCTCATTTCAAATCCACACCAGACCACTTACAACCTATTAATGGGAGAGTAGCAGCAGCCATGGTTATTAATTATCAATAGCATTCTCATTTCAAATTCACAACAGACCACTTACTGTCTATCAATGGGGAAGCAGCAGCACCCATGGTCATCAGTAGCATTCCCATTTCAAATTCACATTAGTCCACTTACAACCTATTAATGGGAAAATAGCAGCAACAATGGTCATTAGCAGCACTTACATTGTAAATATGAATCAGACCACATACAAACTGTCAATAAAAGAGCAGCAGCAGCCATGGTTATCCACAGCACTCTTATTTCAAATTTACATCAAACCACTTACTCTCTATTAATAGGAGGGCAGTGGTATCCATGGTTGTTAGCAGCATTTTCATTTGAAATCCACATTACATCACATACCCTCTATCAATAAAAAAAGCAGCAGTAGCCATGGTTATTAGTGGTAATATCATTTCAAATTCATATCACACCACTTACATTCTACCAATAGGAGAACAGATGTGGCCATATTTATTAGCAGTATTCTTATATAAAATTCACATTAGGCTACTTACCTGCTGTTAATGGAAGAGCATTGGCAGCCATGTCATTAGCAGCATTATTATTTCAAATCCACATTAAACCACCAACTTTCTATCATTTAAAGAGCAGCAGTAGCCATGGTTATTAGCAGCATTTTTATTTTAAATCCACATCAGATAACTTACTGTCTGTCAATGGAAGAGTAGCAGCAGCCATGATTATTAGCAGCACTTTTATTTCAAATGTTTATTAAACCACTTACAAGCTGTCAATGAAAGAGCAACAGCAGCCATGATTATCAGCAAAATTCTAATTTGAAATCCATATTATGACACTTACTCTCTATAAATAGGAGTGTAGCAGTAGCATAATCATCAGCAGCATTCTCATTCCAAATTCACATCAGATGCATACTCTCTATCAGTGAAAAAGCAGCACCAGCAATGGACATTAGCAGTATTCTCATTTAAAATTCACATCAGGCCACTTACAATCTATCAATAGGCAGCCATGGTCATTAGTAGCATTTTCATTCCAAATCTGCATCAGACCACTTACTATCTATCAATGGGAAAGCAGTAGCCATGCTTATCAGCAACATTCTAATTTAAATTCAACATCAATCAACTTACTCTCTATAAATGGGAGTGCAGCAGTAGCCATGTTTATTATCAGCATTCACATTTCAAATTCACATTAGACACCTACATTCTATTAATAAGAAAGCAATAGCAGCCATGATTATTAGCAGCATTCTTATTTCAAATCCAGATCAGACCACTTACTCTCTATTGATGGGAGAACAGCAGCAGCCATGGCTATTAGCAACATTCAAATTTCAAATTCACAACACTTGACTTACTTTCTATGAATGAAAGTGCAGCAGTAGCCATGGTCATCACCAGCATTCTCATTTGAAATTCAAATCAGACACTTACTTTCTATTAAAGGGAAAGCAGCAGCAATAATGGTTATTAGCAGCAAATCCACATTAGATTATTTACAAGCTATCAATGGGAAGGCAGCAGCAGCAAAGATGATTAGCAACATTCTTATTTCAAATTTACATTAGACCACTTACTTCCTACCAATAGGGGAGCAGTAGGCATTGTCATCAGTAGCATTTTCATTTAAAATTCACATCAGACCACTTACATGCTATTAATGGAGGGGCAGAAACAGTCATGGTCATTAGTAACATTTTTATTTCAAATTTACATCAGACCACTTACTTTCTATCAATAAAAAAGCAGCAGCAGCCTTGATCAACAGGAGTATTCTTATTTCAAATTCACAACACATCACTTACAAGCTATCAATGGAAAAGTAGCAGCAACCATGGTTGTCAACAGCATTCTCATTTCAAATCCATGCTAGACCACTTACTGTCTATTAATGGGGAAGCAGCAGCACCCATGGTCATCAGTAGCATTCCCATTTCAAATCCATATCAGATCACTTACTTTCTATCAATGGAAAAGCAGCAGCAGCCATGGTTATTAGGAGCATTCCCATTTAAAATCTAAATTAGACTACTTACTTCCTATAAATGGATAAGCAGCAATTATTATTATTAGCAGCATTCTTATTTTAAATGCACATCAGACCACTAACTTCCTATTAATGGGAAAATAGCAGAAGCCATGGTTACCAGCAGCATTCTATTTATATTCATATTAGACCACTTACTTCCTATCAATGGAAAAGCAGCAGTAGCCACAGTCATTAGCAGCATTCTTATTCTATATCCACATTATATCACTTACTTTCTATTAATGGAAAAGCAGCAGCAGCCATGTTTATTAGCAGCATTCCCATTTTAAATCCACATCAGACCACTTACTCTCTATTAATGGAGGAGCAGCAGCAGCCATGATTATCAGCAGCACTCACATTTCAAATCCACATTAGACCACTTACTCTCTATCAATGAGAAAGGAGTGGCAGCCATTGTCAGTAGCAGCATTATTATTTTATATCTATATCAGATTGCTTACAAGCTATCAATAAAAGAGCAGCAGCAGCCATTATTATTAGCAACATTCTCACTTCAAATTCATATCAGACAACTTATTTCCTATCAATGGGAGAGCAACAGCAGCCATGTTTATCAGCAGCATTCTTATTTCAAATTCACATCATACCACTAACTTTCTATCAATGAAAGAGTAGCAGCAGCAATTGCTCTCAGCAGCATTCTTATTTCACATCTACATTAGACCACTTACCTCCTATCAATGGAAGAGTAGCAGGACCCAGTTATCAGCAGCATTCTCATTTCATATTTATACTGACCATTTACTTTCTATTAATGAGAAAGCAGCAGTAGCCATTATTATTAGCAGCATTCTCATATTAAATTCACATCAGACCACCTACTTTCTATCAATGAAAGAGCAGCAGCAGCCATGGTTATCAGCATTATTCTCATTTCAAATCCACATCAGACTACTTACTTCCTATTAATGAAAAAACAGCAGTAGCCATGGTTATTAGCAGTATTTTGATTTCAATTCACACCAAAACACTCACTCTCTATCAATGGGAGAGTAATAGCAGCCATAGCCATCAGCAGTATTATCATTTGAAATCTACATTGGACCACTTACTCTCTAACAATGGGATCACAGCAGTAGCCATTATTATTAGCAACATTCTTATTTCAAATCCACATTAAACCACTTACAAGCTATGAATGACAGAGTGGCAGTAGCAATGGTCATTAGTAGTATTCTAATTTCAAATCCATATCACATAACTTACTTTCTATGAATAAGTGTGCAATGGTTATCTGCTGCATTCTTATTTCAATTTTACATCAGACTGCCTACTCTCTATCAATGGGAGAACAGTAGCAGTTATAAAGCATTTTCATTTCAAATCCACATTAATAACTTACAAGCTATTCATGGAAGAACAGCAATACCCATGGTTATTAGCAGCATTCTTATTTCAAATTGTTATTAGGCCACTTACTCTCTGCCAATAAAGGAGCAGTAGTAGCCATAATCATTAGCAGGATTCTTATTTCAAATTCACATTGGACCACTTACTCTCTATCAATGGGGGAGCAGCAGTAGCCAAGGTCATCAGTAGCATTCTATTTCAAATCCACATCAGACCACTTACAAGCTATTAATGGGAGAGCAGCAGCCATGGTTATTATCAGCATTCTTATTTCAAATATACAACAGATCACTTACAAACTATCAATGGGAGAGCAGCAGCCATGATTATCAATAGCATTCTTATTTCAAATCCACATCAGACCACTTACAGACTATTGATGGAAGAGCAGTAGCCATGGTCATTAGCAGCATTCTTATTTCAAATCTTCAACAAACCACTTACTTCCTATCAATAGAATAGCAGCAATAGCCATGGTTGTCAGCAGCATTCTCATTTAAATTCACATCAGACCACCTACTTCCTGTGAATAAAGACCAGCAGTAGCCAGGGTCATTAGCAACATTCTTATTTCAAATCCACATCTGACCACTTACTCTCTATCAGTAAGAGAGCAGCAGTAGCCATGGGCATCAGCAGCATTCTCATTTCATATCCACATCAGACCACTTACTGTCTATCAATAGAAGAGCAGCAGCAACCATAATTATTAGCAGCATTTTTATTCTAAATTTACATTAGGCAACTTACATCCTATCAATAAGAAAGCAGCAGCAGCCATGGTTATCAGCAGCATTCCTATTTCAAATTCATATTAGACCACTAACTCTCTATCAATGGAAGAGTGGCAGCAGCCATGATTATCAGCAGCATTGTTATTCAAATTCACATCAGACCACTTACTCCCTATGAATGAGAAAACAGCAGCAGCCATGGTTATTAGCAGCATTCTCATGTCAAATATAAATTAGATCACTTACTTCCTATCAATTAGAGAGCAGCAGTAGCCATGGTCATCAGCAGCAATCTTATTTTAAATCAATATCAGACCACTTACTTCCTATAAATTAAAGAGCAGCAGCAGCCATAGTAATAAGTAGCATTCTCACTTTAAATTCACATCAGACCACATACTCTCTATACATGGGATAGCAGCAGCATCCATGGTTATCAGCAGCATTCTCAATTCATATCAACATCAAACCACTTACAAACTATCAATGAAAGAGCAGTAGCAGTCATGGTCATCAGCAGTATTCTTATTTCTAATTTATATCAAATGACTTACTTCCTGTCAATAAGAGTGCAGCAGCAGCCATGGTTATTAGCAGCATTCTTATGTCAAATCCATATCAAACCACTTACAAGCTATCAATGGGAAAGCAGTGGTATTCATGATTATCTAAAATTTTCCATTTCAAATCCATATCTGACCACTTACTTTCTATCAATAGAAGAGCAGCAGCCATTTTCATTAGCAGCATTCTCTTCTTAAATTCATATCAGACCATTTACTTCCTATTAATAAAAAAGCAGCAGCCAGTCATCAGCAGCATTCTCATTTCATATTCACATCAAACCACTTACAGGCTATCAATGGAAAAGCAGCAGCAACCATGATCATTAGCAGTATTTTTATTTCAAATCCACATCAGATTACCTACAGTCTATCAATGAGAGAGCAGCAGTAGCCATGGTCATCAGCATTATAATCATTTTAAATCCACAACAGACCACAAACATACTATGAGTAGGAAAGCAGCAGTATTAATAGTTATTATTAGCAATTCTACTTCAATCCATATTAGACCACTTACTTTCTATGAATAAGACACCAGCAGTAGCCATGGTCATTAGCAGCATTCTGATTTCCAATTTACATTAGACCACTTACTATCTATTAATGGGAAACAGCAGTAGCCATGGTTATTATCAGCATTCTCATTTAAATCTACATCTGACCACATACTCTCTATCAATGGAAGAGCAGTGGTAGCCATGATTATCAATAGCATTATCATTTCAAATCCACATAAGACCACTTACTCTCTATCAACAGGAGGGCAGAAGTAGCCATGGTTATTAGCAGCATTCTTATTTCAAATCTATATCAGACCACTTACAGGCTATCAATGGAAAAGCAGCAGTAGCCATGGTTATCAGCAGCATTCCTACTTCAAATCCACATTAGACCACTTACTTCCTAAGAATGAAAAACCAGAAGTAGTCATGATCATCATCAGCAATATGATTTCAGATTTACATCAGAGCACTTACTATCTTTCAATAAAAGACAGCAGCAGCCATGATTATTGGTAGCATTCTTATTTCAAATCCACATTAGATTACTTACTTTCTAAAAATGAGAGAATAGCAGTAGCCATGGTTATCAGCACTATTCTCATTTCAAATCTATATCAGACTACTCACTCTCTATCATTAGAAAAGCAGCAGCCATTGTCATTAGCAGCATTCTTATTTCAAATACTTATTAAGCCACATACTCTCTATTAATGAAAGAGCAGTAGTAGCCATGGTTATTAATAGCATTATAATTTCAGATCCACATTAGAATACTTACAGGCTATCAATGGAAGAGCAGAAGCAGCCATGGTTATTAGCAGCATTCTCATTTCAAATCTACACCAAACCACTTACAGGCTATCAATGGAAAAGCAGTGGCAGCCATGATCATTAGCTATAATCTCATGTCAAATCTATATTAGACCATCTACTTCCTATCAATGGGAGAGTAGCAGCCATGCTTATTAGCAGCATTTTTATTTCAAATCCAAATCAGATCATTTACTCTCTATTAATGAAAGAGCAGTAGCAGCCATTATTATTAGCAGTATTCTCATTTCAAATCTACATTAGACCACTTACTTCCTATCAATGGAAGAGCAGTAGTTATGGTTACAAGCAGTGTAATTTTTTCAATTCTACCTCAGACCACTTACTTCCTATCATTGAAAGAGCAGGAGTAGCCATGGTCATTAGCAGCATTTCCATTTCATATCCACATCAGACCACTTACTTCCTATGAACAGAAAAGCAGCAGCAGTAATGGCTGTCAGCAGCATTCTCATTTCAAATCTATATCAGACTACTCACTTCCTATCAATGAGGAAGCAGTAGCCATTGTTATTAGCATTATTCTCATTTCATATGCTTATTAGACTGCTTACATTCTATTAGTGGGAAACCAGTGATAACCATAATTATTAGTAGCATTCTCATTCATATTCATATCAGACCACTTACTTCCTATTCATAGAAGAGCAGCAGTCATAGTCATTAGCAGCATAATCTTTTCAAATCTACATCAGACCACTTACTTCCTATTATTAAGAGAGAAGAAGTAGCCATGGTCATTAGCAACATTCTCATTTTATATCCATATCAGATCACTTGCTTTCTATCAATGGAAAAGCAGCAGCAGCCATGATTATCAGTAGCATCCTCATTTCAAATCCATAACAAACTACTTACATCCTATCAATGAAAAAGCAGCAGTTATTGTCATTAGCACCATTCTCATTTCAAATGCTCATTGGATTATTTACATTCTACCAATGGAAGAGCAGTGGCAGCCAGGATTATCAGCAGCATTCTTATTCATATTCACATCAGACCACTTACTTTCTATCAATAGAAGAGCAGCAGCAGCCATGGTTATCAGCAGCATTTCTATTTCAAATCTACATTAGACCACTTACATTCTATTAATGGGAGAGTAATAGCAGCAATAGATATTAGCAGCATTCTTATTTCAAATTCACATTAGACCAATCACATACTATTAATGAGAGAGCAGCAGAAGCAATGGTTATTAATAGCATTCTCATTTCAAATTCATATCAGACCACTTACAAGCTGTTAATGGGTCAGCAGGAGCATTCATGGCCATTAGCAGCATTCTTATTTCAAATTCAAATTAAATGATGTACTATCTATCAATAGAAGAGCAGTAGTAGCCATGGTCATTAGAAGCATTCTCATTTCAAATTCACATTAGACCACTTACTCTCTATTAATGGAAGAGCAGCAGTAGCCATAATCATCAGCATTATTCTCATTTCAAATTCACATCAGGTCACTTACTCTCTATTAATGGGAGAGCAGCAGCAACCCATGTTTATTAGCAGTATTTTCATTTCATATCCACATTAGACCACTTACTCCCTATTAATAAAGAAGTAGCAGCAGCCATGGTTATTAGCAGTGTTTTTATTTTAAATTTATATTAAATCACTTACTTTCTATTAATGAAAGAGCAGCAGCAGCCATGGTTATCAGCAGCATTCTTATTTCAAATCCATATCAGACCACTTACTTCCTGTTAATTGAAAGTAGCAGTATCTATAACCATTAACATCATTCTTATTTTGAATCCACATTAGATCACTTACTCTCTATCAATGAATATGAAGCAGCAAACATAGCCATTAGTAGCATTTTTATTTCAAATTCCCATTTAACCACTTACAAACTATAAATGGAAGAGTAGCAATAGCAATAATCATTATTAGAATTCTTAATTCATGTCCAAATTAAATCACTTACTTCCTATCAGATATAAGAAAAATAAGCAATAACATCATTAGTATTATTTAATCATTTAATGTTCTTTTAATTTTCACCAACTAAAAACCTTACCAATGTATGAGGAAACCAACTTGCCAATGCCTTTTCCAATTTATTTTCTTCATTGTCAGTTGCCCCATTCTCCAGATATGGCACCAATACACTATGTTATATCAGTATATATATATATTTACATTCAGTTACTGTGTCACCTACTATCTAATTGCACATTCCACACACAGCAAGATATTTCTTTCTTGTGCTGTTACCAGCAGCATCTGCAGTGACACATTATCTAATGCAGCTGCAGTCTCTTTCAATAATGCACTGCATCCCACATCAAATCTATCCATGTCTAATAATATAATTGATTACTCAGAGAATAACCAAATTATATATTCACATACCATATAACTTCACAAATCCCCTCGGTGCATACTTCATATTGCACAGATCTCTCCATATATCTCTTTTGGAAAAAGCCTCTTCAGCATGCCTTCTCAGCCTTGCATCTTGTTCTTCTACAGGCAGATACAGATCTTCAAACTGAAATCCCTGTATAGCAAGTGCATCACATTTTGTGAAAACTACCACAACTGGCACTGGTAACCATGTCAATCAACTTACAAAATATCATCCAAAACAACTTATCACCTTTTTTGGTGTCACATTCATCAAAGAATTTTTCCTCTGCCACAGTAATAGCACGATGATATTGATCCATTGGAATACAGTACCTGCCCATATTAAAGTAGCCAATACCTTACTCAACATACACACTCACCATATCGCATGGATCTGCTCCCTAAGAATAGTCGTCGTCGTATATTTTGTAATAAACTGCTTCATCTTCTCAAATTCATCCTCATGACCTGCCTCAAAACCAGCAGAGTCATGAAACACAAATTTCTCATTGCTCTTGAAAATCATCTCATCATAGATATCATGCAGCCCACGCTGTAAAATATAGGTTTTCTACAATGGTATTACAATCCTATTCGTATAATTAAATACTTACCTCTCTGGACCCTTCAATGGTAAGATCGACCTGGCCATCTGTCAACGAGATACCAATATGTTCCAGCTTGATCAACTATACCTTTTCTCCTCGATCATCGTAGATCTCTGGTTCTACTGTCGAGTCACAGATTCTCCGAAGGATCGTCGTCTTTCCAGCATTTGCCCTCCCAATGACAAGAATCCTAAATCGCCTGAATTTCCTCATAACGTCCGGGTCAACATGCTGCATAAAGTGGGAAATATTCGTAGGTCTTCCCTCGATAGGGACCAGGTCAACATGCTGCATAAAGTGGGAAATATTCGCAAACCTTCTCCTGGTGATGAGAGCTCGGAGCAGCCCTAATTGTTTCTTGACTTGCTTCTTGAAAGCGGCCTTCATTGTAGAAGTGGCTAATAAACCTGGAAGATGAGTGGAATGCGACTGATTGCCGGGGGAAGTGAAGGTCAGTCCAATGATGGATGCCGTGGGAGTAGAGACTGCTAAATCCCACGCCACACCGGTGCTACCACTTTTACGGTGGCGTGAGAGTGGGCATGCACGCTTGGCGGGTGTTGCCCACCCGCAGTTGAACTGTCACTAGCGACAGTAAAAGAGAAAATATGCCCTCATCATCCACCTTATCATATATAAAAGTACAATGTTACATTTGCACAAAATTTATTCAAGAAGAACGGATGTGTTTCGATAGCGGTGGACTAGAACATTCGACTCAGAAACCCCGCTGGTAGTTATACACGTGACTCGTTTGGTAGTGGACACAGCTATTCAACAATCACTAAAAGACGAAAGTCATAAAAGAAACCAGGTTAATCGCTCAACTAGGGACAAATTTGAAATGGTAATCTGTGGGAATGATACCATATGATGATGACTTGAGCACCGGCCTGGCTCAGGCCATAAAGAGGTGAACATCGTGCAAACATATTGAGCACCTTCGCATTACTTGGGAGGCGAGGCTGACGGACCCAATAAGGACACAAGTTCAGTGATTTGAGTCAGCATTGACACGTCAAACGAAACCCAGCGTACGACACTTACTAGACAGACGAGGACGAGTGCGGGAGCTACTAGTCACACGGGAATTGATACAAGAGCCACCGTGTGCAACGTCATAGCAAGATTAGTTGAACACTGACCACACCATCAGCATACATCCAAAAACAGAGACGAGGAGATGTGCGACACCCACGTCACTAATGAGCCCAAGCAGTTAAACCGAGTTTTAGATGTTCCATGGCTGCTATATGTATTTGAGCTAATCCTGCTGCAGTGGGGAGACCCTTGGGCGTTCTCTCATGTCAAACAGACTTGTGCATCACTCTCTAGGCCGGTCTAACTTGAAGAGGTAGGCCATTGTCAATGAGTGGAAATCTCACCATCGAAAGGTGTAGGTCGTTCTCGAGACTATGTATTGAGACGGACATTCTACATAGAGAGTATGCATGAGCGGAGCGATGCAGAGAATGGGGGGAGATCAAGATCAAGATTCAAAATAAAGGTGCTTCAGTACGCGTATGGTTGACGAGGAAGACGAGGGAGATGCGATTACATCAGGAATTTACAAGGATCTATTTCTGAGCTAATTACGGCTATTTTGACTCGTCGCAGCTCGTCAGGGTTCGTCGCGCAGCGCTGAGCATGCTGAGCAAAAATACAGTCCATGACCGGGTAACGAGCCACGTTGACTCAATAGCACATCATCCTGTTATTCAAAGGAAAATATTTCTCTATCTAATGGTGGTGTTTTTATATTTTTAACAGTGACTGTCCATGAGCTACGTATTTTTTTAATCAATGTACTCCAGTAGAGGCTGTTGTAATTTTGACCAGCACGCATTAGCATTCCTTTTATGGTAAAAGTTACATAAGCTTAGAGCGTACATTTCGTACCATTTTCTAGTTTATGTTCCTCAGTAGCTTGACATCTACTGAGGGTACGCCTTATTTTACAGGCATTTCTACTGTACTAAACTATCTTAGTTCTCATAGGTAGTTACAATAATACCAGTAGCTTGACATCTACTGAGGTTCTCATAGTTCACTTAACCTCTGCACAACACATCCTTTCAATAGAGGCCATACCAGGGAAATGAGCCAGGCTGAAGTCATATCTCGAAAATTGCCTTGCACTCCAACAAGGAGGGATTGATTCCTCTTCATCCCTATTGTCTCTTTGCTGATTTATTCATTTGACCAATCTGTGTGTAGTGGCTGGCAATTTGAGCAATATTCTTAGTTATGACCTTGCCCTGACAAGGTTTTTAGCATCACCATCAACAGTACCAACAATTGGTTTATCAAGCTTATTCTTGCTTTGTGTCCACTGCCTTCTCTTTCAGGTTTGTGGTGCTTCTTCACTTGCAAGCTTCTATCTTGTTTTTTCCTTCCCAGCCCACTGTCTTCTCTTAGCATGTTTCTCTGCCTCTCATGCCTTTCACAGTGACCTTTATAACTCTTTTTGTTGCTTCTCCACCTCTTGTTTAGTATGTATTTGCTCCTGTTCTGCCATTTGTTTTATCTGCTTAGCAGCAGCATTATGAACATGTTGCTCTTTATATGCCTCTTGGAGAGAAAGTATATGCAGACCATTACACTAGGCCTGGGTAGGAACTAATGTAGATCTTATGGCTATGGTGGGATAAGGAAGAGGCTTGACAATAGTCAGCCTTAGGTGCTAGTGATGGTGCAAATGTGGGATGGCACCATAGTCCATTAGTAAAGATTGAAGATAAGACAAAAATGCTGTGGCTTGTTAAGGTTACTTGAGTGGTGCTTGCCATTGAAGGATGCAAGTAGGGCTCTCTTGGTGAGGGTGGGGTAAAGGTTCAAATGGTGCTTGGAGAAAGCAAGGTTAGTTAAGGCAGAAGTAGCATAAGAAACATGAGAAGAAAAGTATGCTACTTATACAGAGATAATAAGGTTTAGACTCAGTTGAATGAGTCAGAGTATATGACTAAGATGAGTAAGTGATCTGTGTGAAAATGGATGAAATGTGAAGAAAGTGGGCTATGGGTAATACCTGCTGACTAAGAGAATGTTTTGGAATAGAAGAAGTCTGAATGTTCCAGGACATAACAAGAAAGCATTGAAGATGCATGAAGAGCAGAAGTTAGAATAAGAGATGAAAGAGAAAGAGACCAATTGTAATATTACCTCCATAGTATGTTTAACAACCTGGTTAAACAATCCAGGAGACTAGAAGGAGGGGGCCAGTAATTCAGTAATGTTGGCCCAGCCAACAGAATTGATAACATTATCACCATCATTGATGTAATAAAAAGATAAAGGGGGTGGAAGAGATAGGTGAAATGGTTCTCTCTTAACCGTTGCTGAAGTCGTTATTCTGTCCTAGTGATCGCTTCTATCAACAGAGCTTGGGTTTGAACTAGATCCCAAGAGAACTAGGCAAGAGGTGGATGGGTCAAGGAACTTGTATAAAGCACAAGGCTCAAGTGCACAAGACTGGGAATCCCAGCTTGAGCCAGCCTCCTTTATATATGCTACAGATGTGTGCATGGACCATGTTAATGGCTCCGGCCCTAAATATGCTACAGTCAGCCGACCAATGGCAATAAGAGAGCGAGTACCTTAGCAGTTCCATGAGGAAGCTGCCAGGCATGATGTCATGGTCTAGGCTGTGGTATGTGAAAAGAGTGAAGTTGTGAAAGAGTGAAATGTGAAGGTGTGACAATGTGAAAGAGTGAAGAGGTGAAATGTGAAAAGGTGAAAGAGTAAAAGTGTCCCACGGTCACATGATGTGAAAAGTGAAAAATGATTATAACAATAGGGGAGCATGGCAATAGGAGCTGTGTGAGCAATGGAAATGGGAGGATTCTTGAGAGGACCTGTGAGAGAAGCCATGGAAAAAGCCATGGGAGGAGCTGGAGGAGCTGGAGGAAGAGAAGAAGTGGCAAGGCAGAGAATGATAAAGTGGGCAGTGAGTCTGGTTATGGCCAGGTTGCCATTGTAGGCAAGTAGGGCATTGAAAGAAACCATTGTGGTAATGGGGGTAGAAGGGAGAAAAGGAGGCTTGGCCATGGTGGCCAGTCTATCAGTGTTCAATACATATAATGGTGGCAAGTTCCTCTGGTAACAGAGCAGAGAAGAAAGCTAAGGGGAAGGATGGGACTATGGATGGGGCATGGGTGTGAGAGACATAGGACTTATATTCAAACTGGTTAACTTCAGAAAGGAATTCACCAAATTCTAGTTGATAGGTCAGATCATTGAGAACAAAAGACATTTGGTGGTAAATAGTGTCTAGATCAATGTGAATAGCATTAATGTTGACTTTAGCAGTTTTATGAAGAAAAGATATGAGGTGGATACATTTGACCTAATGATAGAGAATATAGAGTGCCCAAGATAGAGAGTATTATAATGTGTTTTTTCTTTCTTTGATCATGTGACTTTATCTTATCTTCATCACATGGTTATCTTATCTTTTATCTTATCAGGTCACGTGATGGATCACATGATCCAGGGCATAGGGTTAGCCTCATATCTAAAGCATCTGATACTTCTTTTTATTTCTGTTGCTTTTCTTCTGTTACATAACTAGTGAACATGATGGTCCACAGCACATGACCATGAGAGTTGTTGAGTATGTGATGTGAATGGTTGCATAGGCATGTAACCAGGAGCACATGATTGTGCAAGCTATATGCCAAATAAAAAACCCTAGGCTAAGGTCAGCATTCTATTTATTATCTCAGAGTTCCCCAGCACTTGGTTAGGTCACAAGGATGTGGCTGGATCTCCAAAGGAGATCTTAGATTGATCTGATGACATTGGATTTAAGGATCTAGATAGAGGATCTGATCTGTGGCAGAGATCCCAGATAGGATCTTCTCGGCCTCATGGTGGCCATGCTGCATGATCAATACCAGTGCACCCTTCCATTCTTCCACACCTCATGGTGTGGCTTCCTCTTCTACATACTGGATCCACAAGGCCCTTGCCTCACCTCTTACATATAATCCATGCATTTCAACTATATACTTATTAGGATAGGAGATCCTTATGCTATTGGTGGCCATAGATAGCATAGATTAGGGTAGGCCCCTTGTAGCTGGTCTGTGCACCAGTGCCAGCATTATATAAGGCAGGGGGCTAGGGCTGAGGTTCTTTTCAGTCTTACTCTTCTGTTTATTTACAAGATTATACAGAGGATCACCTCTGATCTCTTAGTTATCTCAAAGGGGGGATCCCTTTGAGCTCTCACTGGTGTGGCTCATCAACAAGGCAGCCTAGTTAGAGCCACTAGAACAAAAGCTCATTTGGATCTAGACACAAGGGTGAACATCAAGAAGTTCCCAAGGTAAGGATGGCTAGTTGGCTATTACATCTTCCATTTGAGAAGTTAGACCCTTGATGGTTTTCAGGTGACTTCTCTTCTTTTTGATCCCCATGCCTTATGTATGGGAATGTTCCCATCAGGGGCTTGGTCTGTGCACAGTGCACTGTAGTATAAATACTGTAGCCTGAGCCTCTCAAGACCTCAGTCTTGAGCACTTGTACATTACTTGTGTTAACTTAGAACTCATTCCTTGTTTTTCTTATCCTTGTGGGCTCATGGCACTGAAATCTTTTGGTGCATAACAGAGAGTTCATGTCAAGGTGGGATCTAATAGAGAGAAACAGCTGGAAGTTAAAAATAAAGGAATACATAAGGGTAAAGTATTCTGGAGACCAGTCACCAGGGCAGAGAGAATAGGTGGTAATGGAAAGATCTACTGTGATAACTGGATATGAGTTGGCTAGGCATAGGGCTGAGGCAGAGATAACACAGGCAGAGGATAAGGAGTAGAAGCCAGGAGGAGGAATAGGAATGGGACTAGACTTGGTATTGGTAAGGGACATGGGTTCTGAGTCTGAGGGGTTACAAGAGGGGGAGATTACAAGATCTTTCATATATAGTGAGTCTATAAGAGAAGCTTGGAAAAAAGAAATAGAGAAAGGGTTAGCAGAGATTTTTATAGTATTATCAGAGGTAATATGAGCATGAATGGAAAAAGGTTGATGGACTAAGGTAGGTGGAGCAGTGGGGGCCAAAGTAGGAATGGAAATGGTAGAGACAGGGTTAATGGTAAAATCTGAAGTAGAGCAGGAATAATAGGTAAAGATATAGAAAATGGTTATTATTTGGATTTCTTGGGGCACTGGGATGGTTTCTAAGGATGTGGAAGGGCTAAGAAAGAGGGGGAGAGGAAGTGAAGATGTTCATATGCCTTGACTAGTTTGAAGGCATTGTAAAGACTGGACTTGGATTTCCATAAGTCTTCTTTAGCTAAGTAATTCTTTTATCAGATCAGGAAGGAATGGAAGAAAGGCAAGCCATGATGTTTTAATATCTGCTTGACTTTGTACTTTTCTTGATTTTTATAAGGTCCAGGGGTGGGGCTGGGAAGTTGCTTCCATGAATATTGTTTTTATGATAGGGCAATAACAAGGAAGTATTATGCATTTTGTGCAACTACCACTTTTATCTCACATAATTATGGGAACCACACTTCTTTTCAGGTAACCCTAGCCTGAGATCTGACTATTTATAAGTATGTTATAGTTAAGGATCTGTGAGTGGGATCTGTGATCTTCCCAGGATCTGCCCATGGTTAGATCTTGATGCTATCTCCCAAGATCTGACAGATCTATGGATTTGTATCTATGATCCCATCATATCTGTGGCAAAGATCCCTGTTCTCATGTAAGATCCTGATCTTCCATTACAACTCTATACTTCTCTTCCATTTCAAACCCTTGATATATGACTCTACTGCCTTATTCCTTCATATCCACTCCATGCTTTTCCCTTCTTTATTTAATAGTGTGCTCTTACTGCTAGTGGTGTCCATAATTAGCAGTAGTCTAGGGTAGGCTTCCTATAGTTGGTCCATGTGCCACTCTGGGCCATATATAAGAGGCAGGTGTGGGTGGTCAAGTCTCTCCAGACTTAATTACTTTGTATCTTATAGTTTGTACTTCTTTGGATTCCAACCCTTTCTAGGACT
This sequence comes from Pulveroboletus aff. viridisquamosus, assembly GCA_038088935.1. Taxonomy (NCBI): domain Eukaryota; kingdom Fungi; phylum Basidiomycota; class Agaricomycetes; order Boletales; family Boletaceae; genus Pulveroboletus; species Pulveroboletus aff. viridisquamosus. The sequence goes on from JBBPJW010000422.1 coordinate 19,334, forward strand.
GGTTCTTAGTTATTTAAGCCATGAGTCTCTTCCAAGTCCTTCTTCATCAATTCCTCCTTGGTTGCTTTTCTACAGAGCCTCCTTTGAATTTCACTTCATGTTCCTTTTTTTTCTTGTCATCTAGATTTAGGCCTTTGGAATCCAGAGTTGTAACAGAAAGCATGAAAGACCAGGTGAATCTTCCAGGAGGTGGAAAAACAGGATTGATAGGTGATGGGAAATAATATCTCTAATGGTGAAGGGACCTTCATGTTTTGATATGAACTTGAAGTGGATAACTGATTGCTTAAGATTTTTAGCCCCAAGTCAAATGTTAGACCCTTTAAAAAAGGGGGTAAACTTTGAATTAATGTGGAAGGCCATGGTTTGGTGAGCAAGGTCATGGGCTGTGAGAGCTTTGTCTCTAGCTGCAGTTAGATTCTTTAATCTATCAGCAACTACAGCATAAGGGTCTTGAGAATCACCAAGGGAAGAGCATGGGGTTTATATTTCATTATAAGGTAGAATGAGAATTGGTTGGTGACTGAGTGAAAATGACAGTTGTGGACAAATTCTGCATGGGAGCTTTGATCTGTCCATTTGAAGGGGTTTGTTTCACAAAAGATGCAGAGGTAGGTTTTAAGTTTCTGATTGACTTGTTCAGTTTTTCCATTAGATTGGAGGTGGTACATGGTAAACAAGGAAAGATTGTAGTTTAGAAGTTTACCAAGCTTCTTTGTGAAGGCAGAGGCAAACTGAGAGCCACAATTGAAGATGATTTTGTTATAGAGGCCAAAGCATAGATAAACCTTGTAAAAGAAAAAAAGTGGCTATACCTTTGGCAGTGGCAGTTTTCTTGGTAGGGCATAGAATTATCCCCTTAGTAAGCCTGTGGTTGACCACAACCAACAGGGAATTGTAGCTGTTGGTGGGAAAAAGGTCAGTAATAAGGTCACAAGAACCATTTGAATAAAGCAAAGTAGAGGGGTGAGTATTGATCTTGTTTTGTTGGCAGATGGCATAGCCTTTAACAAATCATTGGGCATAAGTAGCCATATCAGGCCACCAGAATTATTGTTTTATAAGTTGAAGGGTTTTGAAATAGCTGGAGTAGCCAGCAAGGGGGTGGTCATGGTAGCAATAAAGAATGAACTGATGAAGAGATTCATTAGTGGGAATATAGACATGGTCCTGGTAGGTAAAAAGGTTGTCACAGAGTTTCCAGTCTGTGACATGCTTGCAAAGGTCTGAATAAAGGTGATCATCCCATTTATAAATGAGGGAGAGACATAGAAGGTCAGTCTTTGTGTGTTTGCAGATATGAGTAAAGAGATTGCATTAATGATGTGACAGAATAGGTATTTGAAGGGGGGGGGACTGAGGAGTTGTTTGCAGAGTCAGAAAAGCAGAGGGCAGGGTGATGTAAGAGGGCATTGAAGCCAGTAAGGAAGGAACCAGCTATATGGTTGAGCTGAATATCAAAGTCTATGAGGTCAAGGAGCCATTAGGCTTGTTAACAATTGAGATTCTGGGGGGCATTGAAGTAGGTGAGTTTTTTATGGTTAGTAAAAACCCAGATGATATAAAGGGAGCCTTGAAGATGTTGATGCCAGATTTTGAGGATATGAATGATTGTGAGAAGTTTATGATTGTAGATGTCATAGTTTTATTTAGCAGTGGAAAAGGTCTGGAAGAGATAGGAACAGGAATGCCAATCCCCATTTGAATCCATCTGTAGGAGAATATCACTGGACACATAGGTAAAGGCATTCATGGCAATGGCAAAAAGGCAGAAGAGGTCCAGGAGTTGGTGAATGGATTGGAAGAGAAAGAGTGCTTTGAAGGAGTTGAAATATTCCTGGAAAACTGGAGTCCAGGACCAAGGAGATGTCTTCTTGGTAAGATCAAGAAGATAATGGGCAATCAAGAAGTAATTGGGGATAAATTGCCTGTAAAAGTTAGTAAAACCCAGAAAGAAATGGATATCCTTGACTTTCTGGGAGATAAGCCACTTGGCAATGCCATTGAGTTTAATGGGGTTTATGGCAAGTTTACCTGGGCAAACAACCATACCTAGATATTCTACCTTAGAAGAGGCAAAGGTACATTTCTCCAGCTTGAGATGGAGATCAAGATCCACCATCTATTGAAGAATATGGGAGGTGTGAGTTCTGTATGTGTTAGTATCTGGGGAAAAGATGAGTAGGTCATCCATATAGTGTTATATTAGGCCCAGGTAGAAACTAACATAGACCTTATGGCTATGATAGGGCTAGAGATAAGACTCAATAGTGGTTAGCCTCAGGTACTATGAATAGTGCAAATGTGGGACAGCACCATAGTTCCTTAGTGAAGGTTGGGAACAAGGCTAGTATCCTACTAGCCTAAGGATAAAGGTGTGCTTGCCAACAGTAGTTGCAAGTGGGACTTCCTTGAAGGGTAGACTAAGGATTCTGATAATATCTGAGAAAATGAGGCAGAATAGAGCAATGTTGGCAAAGTAAAGATAGAAGTAGCATAGAGAACATAGAGGAGAAAGTACACTACTTATACTAGGAGGGATAAGATTGAGACTTAGTTAAATGAGTTAGAATGCATGACCAATGGTGACTAAGTAATCCATGTGGAAACAGATGAAATGTAATGGAAGTGGAGTATAAGTAATATCTGCTGACAAAGAAGAATGTTTTGAAATAAAGGAAGTCAGAAGGTTCCAGAATGTAACAAGGAGGCATTGGAATTGCATGAAGTCTGAAGCTAGAATATGAGAAAAGAAAAAGAATAGACCAATTGTAACATATAGATCACAAGCCAACCTTCTGTGGTCATGTCATGAAAGAAGTTATTTATAAAGTGCTAAAATGTGGCAGGTTAATTGTTCAAGCCAAAGAACATTACTATGGATTCAAAGAGGCCTTTATGAGTAATAAAGGCTGCCTTTCATTAGTGTCCATCTTTAATATGGACATTGTTGTATCTTTATTGAACATTGAACTTGGTAAAGAGCTTTGCTTCACAGAGTTTGTTAATAAGGTTTGTTATAATTATTTTTCACTTTTCACATCATATGACCATGGGAACCTTTGCCCTTTCACATTCTTCACATCTTCACCTTTTCACATTCTAGAACATTCCAGACCATGACATCATTACCTGGCAGTTTCCATGAGGAACTGCTAAGGTACTCACTCCTTTATTGCCATTGAACTGATTACTATAGCATAGTTTAGGGCAGACCCTAGTTACATGGTCTGTGCACTTTCCTGTATCATATATAAAGGGCTGGCTCGAGCTGGGATTTCCTAGTCTTGTGCACTTGAGCTCTCCACTTTATACAAGGCCTTGACTCTTCTCTTATTTCTTTTGCCTAGTTCTCTAAGATCTAAATCAAACCTCAGCTCTTCAGTAAAGGTATTCACTGGTTTCAGTACTGAGACATGAGAACACAATGGTAGTAACCATTTCAAGGTTAGAGATGAGAGAAAGGGGATAGGCATCCCTGATTGTATGTTTATTGAGGTACCTATAATTTGGATAGGTATAACTTGCCATTCTTTTTCTTGACAAAAAAAAAGAAAAATACTTGAGAAAAGTTGAAGGGGTGAATCTTGCCTGCACAAAGGTTCTCTTCAATAAACTCTTCAGTGGCTTGGCATTCTGGTATAGACAGGGAATAGACCTTTCTAATATTGGGTATAAAGGTCTTTTTGAGGTTAATCTCATAGTTATAAGTTCTAATGGGCAGGAGTTTGTCAAGGGTCTTAGAGATGTCTGTTGTTATGCTAGGCCCAGATAGGGACTAATGTAGACCTTGTGGACTAGGGCTAAGGGAAAGGCTTGATGTTGGTCAGCCTATGAACTAGAGCAATGATGCAAATACAAAATAGCACCAGAATTCCATAGTAAAGGATGGGGATGAGACTAGAATGCTGGGGCTAGTTAAGGATAAGGGAATGCTTGCCAACAATTGTTGCAAGTAGGCTAAGGGTTCTGGCAATGTTCTTAAGAGAAGCAAGGTAGAATTGAGCAAGATAAGACAAGACAAGGTAGAAGTAGCATAAAGAACATGGAGGGTGAAGCATACTACTTATATTATAGTAGATAAGGTTTAGACTCAGTTGAATGAGTTAACATAGGTGACTAAGATAACTAAGTGATTCATGTGAAAATGGATAAAATGTGATGAAATGTGATGGAAGTGGATAATAAGTAATATTTGCTGATAGAGGAGAAGTTCTGGAACAGAAGAAGTCAGAATGTTTCAGAATATAACAAGGAAGTGTTGAAGATATACAAAGTCAGAAGCTAAGATGAAAGAAAGAAAAGTAATAGGACCAATTGTAATATTACTTCCCCAGTATTTTCAATGATCCAGTTGAATATTCACTAGAATTAGAAAGAAGGGGTGGGAAAGCCTGTGATGTTGCCCTAGCCAACCTCATCAATAATATCATTATTATTGGTGTGATATGAAGGTAAAGAAGATGTGAGAGATGGGGAAGTGGGGTAGTAGGAGCCATATAAATGCCAGAAGTGAAAGAAGCCACAAGAGGAGCTATAAGAGGAGCCATGGGAAGGTTGCCAAGAGAAGGAGGAACCACATGAGAAGAAGGAGGTGCCATGTAAGAAGGACAAGGCAGACTATCAAGATGAAGGGTGGCAAAAAGGGCAATTAGCCTGGTTATGGCCAGGTCACTATCATAAGCATGTGGAACATTGGTATATGACACAGTCAATATGCTAATGGCCAAGGGTGTGGCACTGAAAGCAGCCCTCAGTATGCCAGAGATGTAAGGGAGGGAGTTGGGCATGGCCATGGTTGTCAGTCCACCAATGTTCAACTCAGGTGATGGTTGTTAGCTCCTCTGGTAAAAGGGGAAAAGAGAATGTGGATAGGAAGAAGGGAATAGTAGAAGAAGCATGGCTGTTACATGACTAGTGAACACAACAGTCTCAAGCATGTGACTGTGGGAACTGTTGAGCATGTGATGTGAATGGTTGCATAGTCATATGACCAGGAGTATATGATCATGTGAACAAGTAACCTTATAAGAATAACTCTAGGCTAAGGCTAAGTTCTTTACATTAGAGTATTTCCCTGCACTAGGTATCAGTCATATGATGTGGCAGATCTCAGATAAGATCCAGGTACAGTCCCTGATGATATCTGATCTCAGGATCTAGATTAGGATCTGCATCTGTGGCAGAGATCCAGATTGGATCTCCTTGACCTTATAGTGGCCATGTCATTTTCATATCTGAGAATCAGTGTACTTCCTTTTCCATTCTCCCACATTCTCATGATGTGGCTTCTCTTCCATTCCTGTCCCTTAATCCATGAGGCCACTGCCTTACTCCTCATTCCTGCTTCATGCCTTTATCATTCCTTATTTATTAGTTGAGAGGTTACTACTATTGGTGTCCATAGATAGTAGACCTTAAAGTAGGCCTCCTGTACTTGGTCCATGCACATGCACTGGCAATATATAAGGCAGGGGGTACAAGCTGGGATTTTCCCAGTCTTGCTCTCTTGACCTTTTAGCTGGTTATATAGGCTAGTCTCTACTAGTGCTGCTGGCTTCTGGTTTATACAAGAGAAGTGGTCTCAATATTCCCTTATTTACCTAGTTAGGGGCCACTAGCCAAAAGCCTCACCAGCATTCCAGAATAGGATTAGGAGCATCCATCAAGGTAATTTGAGCATTAAGGCAGGACAGGCAGAGTACCCATAACAATGGCAGTGAGCCACTGATGATTCATGCTCAAATTAATCAACATTGGTGAGGAATTTACCAAATTCCAGCTGGTAGATGAGGTTATCTAGAACAAATGATATTTGATGGTGGATGGCACTAAGCCCCAGGCATATATTTTCAATATTAAACTCAGCAGAGCATTGAAGAAGAGAGAAGGTGAGATGGATATGCTCCACCTGGTGATAAAGTGTATAAAGGGATTATAGGGGGAAGTTCATGTTTAAGTGGAACCCAATGGACAGGGAGAGGTATAAGTCAAAGATAAATAAGTGCACAAGGGTAGAGTAATCAAAAAATTGATCCCTGGGGTAAAGGACATGGGCAGTAATAGATAGGTCCATGGCAGTAATGGTAAGTGGCTCAGCAAGGGTAATAGTAAAGGAGTTAATGATGAGAAATGGAATATGGTGGCATAGAAGAGGAGAGAAAATAGGGAGAGGGCTAGACTGGATGTTGGTGATGGCAGTAGGTTTGAAATCAAAGGTACTGGGTAGAGGGGAGATTATGAGATTACTAGAATGGAGAAATTCAATAAGGGAAGCTCAGAAAAAAGAGATAGGGGAGGAATTAGCAGAAAATTCTATAGCATGGTCTAAATTAATATTGGCATGGATAGGAAACAGTTGGTGGGTTGTTATAATGGAAGATTCAGAGGCAGAGGTGGTGGTTGAGGCTAGATTAGTGGCAAAGTTGGAGGTGAAACAGGAGCAGTAGGTAAAGTTGTAGAACATAGTTATTGCTTGGATTTCTTGGGGTGAGGTTTCTGAGGAGGTTTCTGAGGATGTGGGGGAGCTGAGGATGGGGGAGTGAGGGAGTGGTGATGTTTATATGCCTCAACAAGTTTGAAGGCATTGTGGAGAATGGACTTGAGTTCCCACAAGTTTTCTTTGGCTAAGTAATCCTTCTATCAGATCAGGAAGGAGTAGAAGAAAGGCAAGCCATGATGTTTTAATATCCACTTGACTTCATATTCTTCTTGACCTCCTACAAGGTCCAGGAATGGTGCTGGGAAGTTTTTCCCATAAGTATTATATTCATGATAAGACAATAATAATAAAGCATGGAAGACCAGATGGATCTTTTAGAAGGTGGAAAAATGAAGGTGGTATATAATAGAAGATAGTACCTCTGTAATGGTGAAGGGATCTTTTGTGTGGGCATGAATTTGGGGTTTACTATGGAGCATTTGAGATTTCTGGCCTTAAGTCAAACTTTAGACCCTTTGAAGAAAGGGGTAAACTTGGAGTGAATGTGAGATACCATGGTTTGATGGGCAAGGTCATGGGCTACTAGGGCTTCATTTCTAGCTGCTATCAGATTTTTTAATCTATTAGCAAGTGGGCATAAGGGTCTTAGGAATTATCAAGAAAAGGGCATAGAGTTTGTATCCCATCATGAGATAGAACAGAGATTGGCTGGTGACAGGGTGGGGGCAGCAGTTGTAAACAAATTCCACATGGAAGATTTATTCTGCCCATTTGAAAAATTTGGAAGGATTAGCTTTGCAGAAGATATGGAGATAGGTTTTGAGTTTCTGGTTGACTTTTTCAGTTTCCCCATCAGATCAGAGATAGTACATGGTGGAAAGAAAGAGGTCATAGTTAAAAAGTTTACCAAGCTTCTTAGCAAAGGCTAAGGCAAACTGGGGACCCCTATCTGAGATAATCTTGTTATAAAGACCAAATTATAGGTAAACTTTGTGGAAAAAAAGGATAGCAATACTCTTGGTGGTGGCAGTTTTTTTTGTAGGGCATAGAATTACTCCCTAAGTAAACCTGTGGTCAACCATGACTGTTATGCACTGTGAGATCACAGTGCCACAGGCTCATAAGAAAAGGGATTTGAAATAAGGGGAGTACTCGAGTTAATACAAGTATAGTACAAGTGCTCAAGACTGGAGTCTTGAGATGCTAAAGCTACAGTATTTATACTACAATGCTCTGCACATGGACCAAGCCCCTGATGGGAATGTTCCCATACATGAGGCATGGGGATCAAAAAGAATAAAAGCATCTGTGGAAACCATCAAGGGTCCAGCTTCTGGAATGAAAATAAAGGAATGGAAATGAAAAGAAGCACAGGGTCTTAAGGTCATGAGGCTAACCCTATGCCCTGAGTCATATGACCTATCATGTGCCCTGATAAGATAAAAGATTAGATAACCATGTGGAAAGATAAGATAAAGGTCATGTGATCAAGAAATAAAAAAATGTGTTATAATAATGACCAGCAGGGAATCAAAGCCATTAGAGAATGAGAGATTATTAATTAGGTCACAAGAGATCATTTGGAAGGGGCAAGTGATAGTGGATTTGATGGGAAAAAGAGTGGGGGCAGAGGAGTGGGTGTTAACTTTGTTTTATTGACAGATGGCACAATCTTTAACAAAGTGACAGGTAGGGATGGCCATATCAGGCTATCAGAACTCCTGTTTGACAAGTTTGAGGGTTTTGAAATATCCAGGGTGGCTGGTGAGGAAGTGATTATGGCAGCAGCAGAGGATATATTGGTAAAGGGATCCATTCATGGAAACATAGACACAATCAAGGTAGGTAAGAAGGTTGTCACAGAGTTTCCAGTCTGTAGTGCATTTATAGAGTTTAGGATATAAAAGCCATCCTTGGATTTATTCCAGTTTTGAAGGAGGGATAGGCAGAGGAGATTGGTCTCAGTATGTTTATGGATGTGGGTGGAGAGCATTGCATTGATAACATAACAGAAGAGATATTCAAACAGGGCAGTAATCAAAGTGTTATCAGAGGAGCTAGTGAGGCAGAGATCTGGTTGATGAAAGAGGGCATCAGAACCAGTGAGAGAGGATCCAGTGATATGATGGAGCTGGATATCAAAATTGGTAAGATCAAGAAGCCAGTGAGCTTGACAATAGTTAAAGATTTGGGGAACATGAAAGTAGGCAAGATTTTTATGGTCAGTGAAGACCTGTACAGTGTGGAGGGAACCCTGGAAATATTGTCACCAGGCTTTGAGAGTTTGGATGATCACAAGGAGTTCACAGTCATAGATGTTATAGTTTTGCTCAGTAATAGAAAAGGTCTGGGAGAGGTAGAAACAGAAGTGCCAATCCCCATTTGAATCTGTTTGTAAGAGAATACCACTGGACACATAGGCTAAGGCATTGATGGCAATGGTAAAAGAGTAGGAGAGATCTGGAAGCTGAAAAATGGGCTGGGAAAGAAAGAGAGCTTTGAGGAAGTTATTACACATCTTGTGCAACTATCACTTTTACCTCATATGATTATGGGAACCACACTTCTTTTCAGGTAACCCTAGCCTGAGGTCTAACCATTTATGAGTATTTTATAGTTAAGGATCTGTGAGATGGAATCTGAGATCTTCCCAGAATCTGTCTATGGTTCTTTCCTACCTAAATCTTGATGTTATCTTCTAGGATTTGATGAATCTATGGATCTGCATCTATGATCTCATCACATCTGTGGCAGAGATCCCTGTCCTCATGTAAGATCCCAATCTTTTATTACAAGTCTATACTTCTCTTTTATTCTAATTCCTTGATATGTGAGGCCACTGCCTCACTTCTTATATCTGCTCCATACCTTTTGTTACAGTTCACAACCTAACATGGCAGTCACGTGACTGTTGAGAGCTGTGGAGCACATGACACAACTGGTCATGTGCCAGGAGCATGTGATCATGCAAACGAGTTGTCAAACAAGGAAACCCTAGGCTATGGTTAAGTCCCAATCAGAGTTCCTATGCAAAGGTATCAGATTACTGATATGGCAGATCTCAGATGAGATTGAGATCCCCAGGATCTGTGACAGAGATCAAGATGCGATCTCCTCAGCCTCACAGTGACCACACTATATTCATATCCATGAGCCCTTACTTCCCTTCCATTTCACCCACATCCTCATGGTGTGGCAGCCCCTCTTCTTCATCCTGCATCTGTAAGGCCACTGCCTCATTCCTTCCTTATGATCTATGCATGCTACTATATCTATTTAGGGGCAGGAGCTACTTAGGCTATTGATGTCCATAGATAGCTCACATTAGGGTAGGCTCCCTGTAGTTGGTCCATGCATGGGCCTTAGCAATATATAAGGCAGGGGGTATAAGCTGGGGAAACCCAGTCTTACTCTCTTGATCTCTTAGGGGTTTACAAAAGAGGGACCTGTTGATCTTAGGTCTGTCTCAAGAAGGGATTCACTCTAGCTCTCATCAGGCAGTACTCCTTTGGTTGCTGAGCCCACAGGCTTTATATAGGACCATCATAGTTTGCTCTTCTCAGCAGCCTAGTTAGGGGCCACTAGCTCAAAAGCCCTAACAGTTATCAAAGGAACAGAATAGGCACTCACCAAGGTAGTTTGAGTATCAAGGCCAGGGCGGGTAGTTACCCACTTCACCTTTCCCTCCTTTATTTAAAAGTGCACTCTTACTACTAGTGGTGTCCATAATTAGCAGTAGTCTAGGGTAGGCTTCCTGTAGTTGGTTCATGTGCTACTGTTATGGCGCAAGCCTAACACAATGGTCGCACGTGACCGTGGGAACTGTAGAGCATGTAATGCACTGGTCAGATGATCAGTTGCACGTGATCATGCGAACGAGCTTCCATATAAGGCAAGCCCTAGGCTAGGGTTACTAGTCCAACATATGAGTATTCTCCGGCACCAGGTATTGGTCACGTGATGTGGCAGATCTCAGATGAGATCCAGATCTAATCTGTGGCAGAGATCCAGATGGGATCTCCTCGGCCTCCAGGTAGCCTTGCTACTTTCATAGATCTCTTCCTGTGCCTTCCTTTCCATTCTCCCACATCCTTGTGGTGTGGTTCCTCTTCTTCTACCCTTGATCCGCGAGGCCACTGCCTCACTCCTAATATCTGCCCCATGCTATCTCCTCCTGTATCTATTAGTCACGGAGCACCTTACACTATTGGTGCCCATAGATAGCATACTCTAGGGTAGGTCCTCTGTAGCTGGTCCGTGTGTAGATACCAGCAATATATAAGCAGGGGATGTCAAGGCTGGGTTCTCCAGTCTTGACCTCTTGTGACTTCAGCTAGAGCCTAGCCTGATCTAAGGGCCGACCCCTGGTGGGGTTCCCCCTCAGCTCTCATCCACTACTCGGCTAGGTTTATACACAAGGCCTCATCTACAACTCATCCTTTCCTTCTGCCTAGTTAGGGGCCACTAGTCAAAAGCCTCATAGAAGATCGAGGAAAGTCCAGAGACCATTGGCGTTCCCCAAGGACCAGAGAAGACTCAAGAGCATGGGAAGTTGTCCCACAACAGCTACCATGAACCATATATAAGGAACAGGTATGGGTGGTCAAGTCTCTTCAGATTTAATTACTTTATATCTTGCAGTTTGTACTATTTTGGATTCCAGCCCTTTCCAGGTCCAGTCCTTAGTTGCTTGAGCCACAAGTCTCTTCCAAGTCCTCCTTCATTAATTTCTCCTTGGTTGCTCCTCTATAGTGCCTTATTTAGAGTTTTCTTTATATTCCTTCTTTTCCTTATTGTTTAGGTTTAGGCCTCTGGAATCCAGAGTTGTAACAGAAGTTGAAGGATTCCTGGCAGGCATGGGTCCAGGACCAGGGAATTGACTTCTTGGTAAGATCAAGAAGAAGGAGGGCAATGGAGAAGTAATTGAGGATAAATTACCTGTAGAAGTTAG
>JBBPJW010000423.1:0-30724 GCA_038088935.1 Pulveroboletus aff. viridisquamosus
AGATGTCATTGGAAGATCTGGATCTCATCTGAGATCTGCCACATCATGTGACCAATACCTTTGTGCAAGGGAATACTCTGAAATAAAGGACTTAGCCTTAGCCTAGGGTTTGCCTTATCAGGCAACTCGTTCGCACGATCACGTGCAACTGATCACATGACCAGCGCATCTCGTGCTCTACAGTTCCCACGGTCATGTGAGACCGTCGTGTTAGGCTTGAGCCATAACAAAATCCTTTACCTTCCATACTCATGCCTCTTCTACAGAGCCCTTCTCTCCCTTTATATTCTCTGCTCCTCTCTCTCTAGACAAGATTTCCACTCTTATCCAAGTCAAATATTGGTGAACTGGCCACCATGGTCAAGCATCACTTCCTGCCTTCCATCTTCAATATCATAATGGTTGCCTTTAGTATTATGTACTTGAACACTTGCATATCAACTGCATCATCTACCAATGCCTCCAATGCCTGTAATGGTGACCTAGCCATAACCAGGCTTACTACCCTCTTTGCCATGCTTTACCTTACCAGCCCCTCTCTTTCTTCTCCTTTTTCTCTTATTTCTGCTCTTTCTAAGGATTTTTTCAGAATCTCCTCATTCTTATTATTCCCAGGGTTCTTACCACTGTGCTCTCCCATCTTTCCCACTCTCTTATCTTCTTATCACTCTAGTAATAATAATGTTATTAACAATATTGGCTGGGCTAATATCACTGGGTCTCCTACTCCCTCTTTCTAATACCCCTATTTGTTTAACTGGGTTATTAAATATACTGGGAAAGTAATATTATAATTAGTCTCCTTTTCTTTTTCCTCTTGTATTTTAGTTTCTGCTCTTTAATACTTTCTTGTTATGTTCTGGAACATTCTAACTTTTTTGTTTCAGAATATTTCTTTATTCAGCAGTTACTATTGTTATGCATTGTGCATAATCACCACTTTCATATCATGTGATCATGGGAGACACACTCCACTTTAGAAAACTCTAACTTGGGGTTTAACTATTTATGAGTATATTCCTGGTCAGTGGTCATATGATATGGGATCTGGGATATTCCCAGGATCTGCCCATGGATCTTTTCTATCTAGATCTTGATGCTAGCTCCATGGATCTGATGGATCTTGGATCTGCATTTCATTACATCTGTGGCAGAAATCCCCATTCTCATGTTCAATCCTGATCTTTTATTATAAGTCTTCTCTTCTCCTCCATTCCTTATTCTAGATCCATGAGGCCATTGCCTTACTTCTTTATCTCCACTCCATGCCTTTCTCTCCTCTATTTAATAGTATGCTATTACTGCTAGTGGTGTTCATAGTTAGCAGTAGCTTAGGGTAGGCTTAGTGTAGATGGTCTGTGCACCACTCTAGACCACGAATAAGGGGCAGGTATGGGTAGTCAAATCTCTTCAGATTTGATCACTTTGTACTTTGCTTTAAGCACTTCTTTGGATTCCAATCCTTTCTGGGCTAGTCCTTAGTTGCACATGTTCCAAGTCTTTTTCAAGTTCTCCTTTATTATTCCTCTCCTTGATTGCTCCTCTCCAGAGCCTCCTTTTGGGATTATCTCCATGTGCCTTATCTTGTTCTTTATCTAGATTTAGCCTCTGGAATTTATAGTCATAACAACTATTTATAGTCTGCTTTCTTTATATTTCATCCACTTCCATGTGAATTACTTATTTAGTGGTAGTTATTCACCCTGACTTATTCAACTGAGTCTGAATCTTACTTTTTATTATTATGGTTTTTATATTTTTGCCTTTTTCTTTATTCTAACTACTTCTATAGTTTCATTTATTTTACTATAGTTTTTTTGGCTTGTATACCATAGATATAATAGAATTTTCAGGTGTCTCAAGTCTTTAGACTTATGCACTTGTGACATTTGCCTTCTTTGATATAAATACTTTTGAGTCATACTTTCTCTACCTGCCTGGTTTTGAGTTGATTTCTCAGTTTCTTCTTTAATTCTGTCTTTCTTTAATTAATACTTATCAAAGTTGTAATACTTATAGTATAAAAAGCATACTTCATTTTCTTTGTTTCTTACACTACTTCTGCCTTATTTCACCATGTTCTTCTCTGAAACTTCTAAGCCCTTTATGTGACCACTTATTGGCAAAACACCACCTTAGTTCCCAATAAATCCAGCATTCTCATTGTATTTCTAACCTTTACTAAGAAACATATAGTGCATTCCATATTCACACCATTACTCTAGTTTCAAAGGCTAACTCTTTTCAAGCCTCTTCCTTAGCTCAAGTCTTAAGATCTATAATAGTTTCTATCTAGGCCTAGTATAATAGAGGCTATATCAAGTACTAATAATATTTTTCAAATCAAAAGTACAAAAACTGCTCCAATAAAATCCTTATTATAAATGGTCATATCTTTACCATCTCTGGCCCAAATCACATGATCAAGGACTTTTTTATAGCCAAGAATTGTCAAAACAGTAACTAGATGCTTAAACTCTGCCATACTTAATCCTAAGGAGCTAAAAAGAACTTCTAGGTCAAGCATACTGCTAAACCATGGAGAAATGCTAAAGAAATTAGGCTTTAGATGTGAGATATTGTTAGAACTCAGGATAACAGAGAAGAAAAACTCCAGAAGCAAACTTCAGAGTTAAATACACTAATGTTATTACATGTCTAGTAAACATAACAGTTTCTAGCACATGACTGTGGGAACTTCAGAGCATGTAATCATGTGAATAAGTAGCCTAATTAGAGTTAACCCTAGACTAAAGCTAAGTTCTTTACTTCAGAGTATTTCTCTGCACAAGGTATCAGTCATGTGATATGGCAGATTTCAGATGAGATCCAGGCACAATCTTCAATGATATCTGATCTTAGAATCTAGATTAGAATCTGCATCTATGGCAGAAATCTGTTGTGGGAAACTTCCCACCCTCTGAACCTTCTCTCTTGGGGAATGCCAATGGTCTCTGGACTTTCCTAGATCTCTATGAGACTTTTGACTAGTGGCCCCTAACTAGGCAAAGGGAAAGGATGAGCCTTATAATGAGGTCCTGTGTATAAACCAGACCAGCCAGCGGATAAGAGCTGAGGGGGACCCCCACTAGGGGGCGGCCCTTAGATTGAGCTAGAGCTTAGCCGAAGTCACAAGAGGTCAAGACTGGAGAACCCAGCCTTGATATCTCCTGCTTATATATTGCTGGTAACTGTGCATGGACCAGCTACAGGAGATCTACCCTAATCTATGCTATCTGTGGACACCAATAGCGTTAGGAGCTCTGACCTCTAAATAGATATATGAGGAATAGCATGGAGCGGTAATGAGGAGTGAGGCAGTGGCCTTGTGACTAAGGGATGGAGAAGAGGAAGCCACACCATGAGGATGTGGGAGAATGGAAGGGAAGCACCTAGATCTGGATCTATAAATAAGGCATGGCAACCTTGAGGCCGAGGAGATCTATCTAGATCTCTGCCACAGATGCAGATTCTAATCTCTGTAGAGATGTCATCAGATACTGATCTAAGATCCCATTGGGGATCCAGCCATATCACATGACCTAAACCTTTAGTGCAAGGGAAACTCGTATTAGACTACTAACCCTAGCCTAGGGCTTGCCTTATAAGGTTACTCGTTCACACGGTCACATGCAACTGATCATGTGACCAGCGCATCTCATGCTCTAAGGTTCCCACAGTCACGTGCGACCGTCGTGTTAGGCTTGTGCCATAACAAAATCCAAATAAATCTCCTTGATCTTGCTACTATCATGCCTTATTCATATTGCTAATTCTATATGCTTCCCTTCCAATCTCCCATATCCTCATGGTGTGGTCTTCTCTTCCATTCCTGTCCCTTGATCCATAAGGCCACTGCCTTACTCCTTATTCCTGCTCCATGCCTTTCTATTCTCTTATCTATAGTTAAGCAGTTACTGCTATTGGTGTATATAAATAGTAGACCTTAGGGTAGATCTTCTATACTTGGTCTGTGTGCAGACCCTGGCAATATATAGGGTAGGGGATACAAGCTGGGTTTTCCCCAGTCTTGCTCTCTTGACCTCTTAGCTGATTATATAGAATAACTTTTTCCTGCTGGCATCTGGTTTATACAAGAGTAGTGATCTCATCCTTTTTCTCATTGCCTAGTTAGGGGCCACTAGCTAAAAGCCTCACCAGCATTCCAAGGATAGGATAGGAGCATTCATCAAGAAAGCTCAAGTATCAAGAATAGAATAGTAGATGCCATTACAAATGTGGCTCAACCTATAAGTGAGAAAGTGGCTCCAGAGACTTTCAAAAAAGTCCAGAGATTTCCAGAAGGTCAAGGAGAGCTTTTCTTGGATCAAATGGGACTTGGCTTTATCTTATATGATATGCCCTTGCAGCAACTCAGTGTTTCAATTTACAAAGAGGCCAGAGATATAGAGAAAAGTGATCTTATGGCTTAACACAAAAGACAGGTAAAACAAGGAGTATTAAGCTTAGTCATAATAAGATCAAACCCTTAGAATTTCCTTAAGAATTCCATTAATGCTTGGAAATACTCCAGGGTAAACCAGAGGGTCAGAGGGTGAGCTGGAAAGCTCAGTTAAAGTGAGAATAAAGTCAAAATGGAGATATTTTCATTAATATTTGAACTAAAGTAAAATATACAGGAGTTTAATACACATAGTTCCAGAGTAGCAAAAGATCTAAGCAAGGGAAGGAGATGAGACTAGTGTTGTTTCAGAAGCAAGAGCAGATGCCAATGTATCTTAGAGACAAATAGAGATGTTAGAAATAATAGTACCAAGGCATGTCAGACTAAAACTGAAAGGTAGTAGAAAAAAGCAAAAGTTAAAACAGAAATAAGGAAGATGAAATAACTGCTGACTGTCCTGTCCTTGTGTCTCAATACTGTCTGGTGAGCACTTTTGACAAGCAGTGGTTTTATGCTAATACCACTAAGAACTAGGCAAAAGAGAATAGATAAAGAGTCAAGTGCCTTGTATAAAGCCCTAAAGCTCAAGTGCACAAGACTAGGTTGTTTCAGCTTGCACCAGCCCTTTATATATGCTACAAAAGGATGCACAGACCAGGTAACTAGGGTCTGCCCTAAACTATGCTACAGTAAGCAGACCAATGGCAATAATGAAGCAGTACCTTGTGGTAGCTGCCAGGTAATGATGTCATGGTCTGAATGTTCTAGAATGTGATATGTGAAAATGTGAAAAGGTAAAATAGTGAAAAGGTGAAAGGGTAAAAGTTTTCAAGGTCATGTGATATAACAAGTGAAGAGTCAAAGTAAAATGCAAAGTGGGTAAAAATTATAACAGAAGAAATTAAGAGTAAAAGAAAGTATGGAGTTAAAATAGAGTAGTCCAGAACGAATGGAGTAAGAAATAAGATACACTTAAGTAACTAAGAATGAAAACAAAACAAAAATTGAAATTGAGGTGGAATGAAAATAAAGGGTCAGAGAAACTATAATAATAGCAGGGTAGCATAAGCATAAGCACAAATGGAACAGTAATGAAAGGGCCAGAGATATGTGAAGGGAAATCAAGGGCTAGTATAGTTTACTGGCAAGCACTGAGTGCAGAAAACCAAGTAAAAGCTATGTCAGAATTAGATCTAAATTATGAAGTATAACAAGAATCCATACTATATTCCATTTTACCAGCACTAAGTGCATTTCCTACATGGTAGTGCAGAATACTTTAAACTCTCCATTAAAGCCAAATATTGGGCTTATTTTTGAAGTCACTATATAAGTAATTTGTTCAGTAAAAAGAAATTTCATAACAGTAATGGTGAAAAAACAAGTGATATTTCAGTTTGTATGTACCATTGAAGTCTTTGTGTATATCACATGACCAACAGACTATGTAGATACATCTCAAAATATATTAATTTCACATATTCTCTTGTTAGCAACAAAACTATTGCAATAAGTATCCTTGATTAATTTTGAGTATATCTCATCAGCCTATCACATGACCTAGAGGATGAATCATAGCCAAGAGTGACAACTATATTTGATCACACCAAAGCTAAGTAAAACTCTTATGTTTTATTGTGGTGTGCTACACACACCAGATTGAGGTTATATATTGCAGTAGTTTTATTTGTTGTAATTTTGACCGGCACGCGTTAGCATTCCTTTTATGGTAAAGGTTACATAAGCTTAGAGCGTACATTTCGTACCATTTTCTAGTTTATGTTCCTCAGTAGCTTGACATCTACTAAGGGTAAGCCCTATTTTATAGGGATTTCTACTGCACTAAACTATCTTAGTTCTTATAGGTAGTTACACTAATCTCAGTAGCTTGACATCTACTAAGGTTCTCATAGTTCACTTAACCTCTGCACGACACATCCTTTCAATATTATTGCTCACTATAAGAACTATGAAGGGAATCTGGATACTACTGAGGTGCCAGAGATACATATGTGTACTACCAGCCATAATAATATGTAATGCACAGCACTTATTTAACCATTATCCAGAAAACATATTGTTCACTTGATCTACTTCAACCAAAACTACATTGAACAGTAGCCCAGGGTCTATAGAATATGCTGATACTCATATGATTACCAATGATCCTTTGTTGGAGTAAAACAGGGAGTAATTCTATTTGTGCATTTCCTATTTGAGATACTGTAGGTGCACTGGGTAAGGCCTTGTTTCCAAACGTACACACCCTGCAGGCCCCTATACGGTGTATAAAACTTTCCATGTACTTAGGCGTATGTTAGTTTTGGAATTATATTGCTAGTGCTCCCGTCGAGTGCTCGCAAGTAAGGTTCTGATATTGTCACACGTCTTTACATACCGACCGTCGGAATGGTCTCATCACGCATACCAGATCAAGTGTGCATGTCCGTACTAAAAGTCAAATCACCGGACCCGAAGAGTAAGGTAGGATAAAAAGGGGTGTCCAAGGGACAAGCGTACAAACGAACCATGTCAGCGTAAAAAGGCCAGACAACAACAGCAGAGTATTACAAACGACCGCAGTCGCAGTGAATAAGAAAAAAATTAAAAAATGCCGACCGGTAATCAGAACGTGCGCGCAGCACGGTGTCAATTCCCCCCACAGACCTCGGGGAATGTGACAGGCAAAACAGTAGTAGGCTCTTCTTTTTCTACACATGAACAGAGCTCAAGAGAATAACGTACTCATGTATACAGTGGTGATTGGCGAGTCCAAGCAAATAAAGTGTCGTTAACAAGCGCTTTGTGCGATCCACAAGGCACATCATGTCGGATACAATCTTACGAGTCGCCAAGACTCGGTGCTGCGGTCTGATCGTCTTTCACACGAGCTTCAACAGTTCCAATCTCGAACACTGGTGGCCCACTCTCTTCCCCGCCATGTTTCTGTGACAGACCGGGCATCGCGATGAGGACCGCAACACGCACTGCAGACGTGGCCGTTGTGGTCGGAGATGAAGAGGGTAAAGACACCGCTTGACTGGCCATTGGCGATGCAGGGGTAGGTTGTGGCGAAGGTGATGATTGTCTCCTTGTAAAAGGTCGCAGGAACCGTGAAGGCCGTGATGAAGGAACCACGGCATTCTCCGCGACATCAGGCGTGGACCCCTGAGGTGATAACGTGGGCTCGTTGACATACTCGGCATACACGGGCTATGTAGCAGAGGGGATGAAACGTAAAGAACGACCCAGTGCATGTGGACCATGGAGTCACACACCATGATGTCGTTCCATTTTACTTTTTCATATTCGTGTTCGTCATCGTGATCGTCGTCTGGGTGCAACCAGGTTTCCCAAAGTCTTGGCTTTTGACCCCAGTCTCGTCTTCTCCTCCCTGTTATCGAATCCATATGGTGTGGTAGCCATGATCCTGTCCGGATGGCCTCCTCGACGAGGTGTTGGTGGCGCCGACGAAGGATCAGGCTCCGTATAACGATGCCGGATGATACAGCAAGGAGAAGGACGAGGGTGGCTGCAAGTGCGGTGTATGACACGTTCGTCGGTGAGAGCAAGGATCCAGAAGGAAGATTGGCAACAGAGTCCATGGCGAAGAGAAGCGACGAACAAGGACGTCAACGGCGGGGTAATTGTAGGGTCATGCAGCAAGGCACTTACCAAGAAAGGTGTAGACTGCCGACGTTTGGATGTGCATGTGTGTGTGGTGGGCACGAGGGATGAAGGGAGTACGGGTAGTGAGAGATAAATGAGTGGTTTCGCGGACGGTGATCGCACGGAGCGGCGAGAATAGTACAGCGCATCACGGGGGCAACATCAAAGAGCATCCGACAAACAAGCCCCCCAAAGGCGGCAGAGCGGAGGTGGCGTCATTGTTGACGTGAGAGCGTATGAAGGAGTCGGTGAGAGAGTCGAAGAGAGCCTAGTAGTGAGCTACGGTACTCACGATAGAGGGTAGCATTGCTGCTGGAGTCGCTTGTGCTCTGCGCAGTGGGCGAGGCGGAAGGCGAGAATGGGGATGAGGGTGCTGACGAGGGAGCAGACATGGCGATGGATCGTTGGGGCGTTTGCACAGCACGCAGGTGATATGTTCTGCCTATTAATATGTAGGCGTTTGAACCTAAAAGGTCAAAGGCAGGGAAAGTACAGCAAAGGAGAAACTGAGCTTGTGGGGGCCGCCGTGAGCGCGATGTATGGGTATGAGAGACTGGGAGACCGTCGTAGGCTGTGATCAAGAGATCCGAGTGGGTGCATAACCCTAACCTACGGGGTTACGCGATCCCTCGGCCGTTTCCGTCGGGGCGTGAAAGGGATGTGTCAAGTCTACTTATTTTAAGCTCCGACTGGTACCTAGTATGAAGCCAAGCCGAGGCCCCGAGCCGAGCCAGATCATCGCGTCCACCACCAAACAAAGCGGGTGGGTCGATGCCCCCCCCCCGGCCTTGTTGCAGCGGACGCCCCGCGCTGCCTATTTCCGCCCACCAGATGATATATGGTAAACGATCAAGGCGGCAGACCGTTTCTATTTCAAGGCGATCGCGCGTCCAGGTCGGCAGCGTGTTTAGAGCGGCTGTGTTTGCACCGCAACGCTGTACGATTGACTCCCAGATGCCACCGTGGGGGGCCTGTATCAGCAAGTCAACGTCATGGTGATGCGGGCGTATTAACATGTGTCATGTTCCCACCGTCATGGACGTGCCAGGGAAGGGAACGCGGAGGTAAGCCAGCGAGTTCAGGGAAAGGTCACGTCTTATTCTTGTCGTGTGCAGCGGTCGTGCTTGTCCCTCGATGCCCGAGAGGCCCTATAATTGGGACGTGAACGCGGGTCGCAAAAATACTCGCCGCAGCTGTTGTGACGTCTGTGGGATCCCCCCCCTATGTGTGTGTACAGAACGTCGCCGTGGAACGTTGCCTTCTTTGCTTGTGTCTGAGTAGCCTCAGCGGATGACTCAGTCTTGTTCATCTAGCTCCGTGCCGACCATCAAGTAGCTATATTAAATCTTATTACTTCAAGATGAACTCGGCGTCTGCTGTACGGAGAACGTCTAAGCATGCATGCGCGCTCGGATACACTTGAAAATAATGCGGCAGCTGGACCCAAACCGCCTCACGCTCCTCCCTCGCCTTCTTCCCAATCTTGGACAGACACAATCCACACATGTGCTTGGCCAGCGTGCCAGGACGGCAGAGTTGTAACAGCGCTGCGAGCACGTCGTCCGTCTTTACCCATGTCGCCGCGGCCGTCTTCCAAGCCGGCGCGCATTGCTCATGCAGGCCAACGTCCTGTGATACCATCCTCACAAAGTGAGCCATGTGGCTTGCCAACTTCTCTCTGCCCCTCTCCAGACGGCGCGTCTCTTCCTCGGAGAGCACAGACCACATGGCTCTTTGCATCCGTGCCAGCTGCGTCGGCGTCGGGTCTTTGACCTTGCCCTCGACGCTCTTGACCTCCCACGCATGCTCGACGTTCATCCGAGAGAGCTGGTAAAACGCTGCCCCGATGCGCCTCGGCTCGATGATTCTGGCTATGCGGGCGTAGCGAACGTACGACGCAGGCTCCGGGATCAGCGTGTCCCATGGGCGAGTATCATCCCTTTTCTGGTGCATGCGGTACATGTGCGCAACGCGACTCTCAAAGGCATCCCATTCATAAATGCTCTTCGGCCAATCCTGTCGAATCTGACACTCGATCACGCACTTGATGTTACCCGCCCCGTACTTGTTCGCGAGCACAAGCAGTGGATACGCATCAGCGGCATTGGTGGCCATCGATCTCCGGAAGATCAACGTGCTAGGGTACGTCGGCACACGAGAAAAAAGATAGAATAGGGGCTACTCACGAGGGGGCGTACATGGCCTTGAAAAACTTGGCCAGCTCCGCAGGATCGTCGAAGAGATGGACGACGGGAACTCCCTCGAGGTATTCACCTTCATCCACCTCGCCTGTCTGTGTTTCTGGCGGCATGGGTACGGCTTTGGCGTGCGTCGCAAGCACTTGGCGGTGCAATTTGAACAGAGAGAGCGTGTTGCCGCCTGAACGCTGTGCGCAAATGATGACGTCTCCAGTGTCAAAGAACAAGTCGGAGATCCTTTCGAGCTTTGGAATGGCTCCATGGCTGCTCAACTTGCTTGTAGCACGGACGGTCATGGTATCGAGATGGTGGTCTGACTGCAACAGAAGAGTGTCGTCGAGCTGCGGGAGCGGCTGCCTTATTGAATGGTAGGATAGGGGCGATGTACCCCTTTTTGGCACACCACTTAGTCAGCATGTCGACTTTGGCAACCTCACATATTCAATGCAAACCATCGGCCTTGGATGGGTGGTCTCTGGGCCAGCAACTGCCAGGACAAGGAGAAGTGCGTGCGTCGATTCAAGAGTGCGCTGAAGTCTCGGTTGGACGCGCGATGGGCCTGGTAGATGACTCTGAGGCCAGGATAGCACAGGCTGAGCGTTCAACGACCTGGAGTAAATGGGAGAGACCGCGGCGACTTTGCCAGGTGATCAGGTCTCCTCGGAACCACAAAGTAAGATTGGGCTGAGCCCAATGGCATCGACCCGGATGTCCCTCCATGAATGAGGGCGAGGCAACTACCTCATCCACATCTCCCTGCCCTATCCTTTTCTGCATCTGCGAATCTGCGACCACTCTGGCCATTCCAAACGCTGCATCCGTCAGTTGTTTCCAAGCTGTAACTCCGCCCTCGCGGTGAGGTTGGAGAGGACATTCCATAACAACTCTGGGTCTCTTGATTCAAAGGGGTCGATGATCCTCAACGTCGAAACACCCGTCGTCGCTCCTCAGAGATATGGTGAACCAAAAGGAAGTGCGTCTGGCGCCTGCGCCGTTTGAAATTTCGAGACCAGCTCATTATTCGTCCAGTGCCATCGAGAGGGAGGCAATCCACCTCTTTTTTCTCTTCACAGCAAATGGCTCTGAGGGTAATGCCCTGAAAACCAAGTAGTGTCATCCTCCATGTCGCATCGCGCAGCCAGCCCATGGACAGACTTTCAACCAGAGTAGCTCTACCCTTATGGACACGCACGTGTGGGAGCAAGCGCCGGCGTGCACCAAATAAATCGCAGCCCTGCATCCTTGCTTACGGAAGTTCTTCCCTCAACCCTCCCCCGTGAGCGCAAGGTCTGCATCCCTGTGACCCGACCCATCGACGCCGCCATGTCGCACTCACAGTCCAAAGATGTTGATATTATCAGAATATCGAGTATGTCCTCATTCTTGCATGTCGATCTACGTAGATCCATTCTTGTTCCATAGGCATCGCAGTCAACGTTCTGCCACAATCCGACAATATCGTAAACCGTGTCTCACTCTACACGAAAACTGCAGACGTTGCAAAGGTGACGGAGGAGGTTAAGATTTCACCTGGTCATCAGCGCAAGAAAGTGTTCGATAACCCTCTGTGAGATATTTGGTCGCATTAGATCGTGGTCCTGGATTTTTACCATTGATACCAGCGTTATCTACGCCGGGGACAAACCCAACATATCATTGGAATGCCGGCCCCTGCAGAGCGAGGCGCCTGTTCGTTCCATTTCCTTGGATTTGAGTAATATCATGGCCGAAGCAGAGGACGGAGAGAAAAGTGAGCTATACTTTTCACTTTTCTTGAACACAGCTGACGTTGAATTAATAGAATATTCTTTGTCCCACGAAGACATCGAGGTGGTTGTAGGTGTCTCCTCTCATGCACCTCCGAGAGAAGCTCCGCAACTCCTTGAACTTTCGTATGAAGTCGCGACGCCCTCGAGTGATACCCTTAGTATATGTCCTCGGTAGGCACCTCTATTCTTCTTACTCGCCACATCGAGCTTATCGCACTAGCCTCCGCCTGTTGGTTATAGGAAATGTACGTCGATCTGTTCCTCCTATCAGACTGATCGTTGATGTCGAACCTTTTAGAGCGGCGCTGGAAAGTCCTCCTTAATTAAAAAGCTGTTTGGAATCACAAATGTGGTGAGCCCGCTCTCACCGAGAAATCGCCTCTGCAAACTCTTTTTTCTAGGATATATCTGATAGGCGACGAGGAGACGCAGACATTAACACAGAACTTGAAGCACCAAACAATTTGCCTTTTGTTCTCCACGACAGCCTCGGATTTGAAGCAGCAGATCAAGTCAACTTAAACTTGGTGAAGGACTTCATCACAGACCGACAAAATAGGACGGACATAAAGGAGAGACTTCACGCCGTTTGGTAAGGCGTGCCGTGGCAATCGGAAATGCAACTGAGCAGAGACCTCAGGGTGTGCCTTGCGGTCCCGTATGCCAAAGGTCGATTTACTGAATATAGCACCGAGGAGTTCCTGCAAGACAGAAAGAAGATTCTGGGCGATGGTGCGTAGAGCCAAATGGTTGGAACCTGTTCGCATCTTAAGACGGCGCCAACTGTTTGTAGTTCCACTCATCGTTGCGTTGACGCAGCTCGACTTGCTGGACAAAATGCTGATTATGAAAGTGCGTACCGAGGGCAATCTCGTCAAGAGCATATCCGAGGCGAGCCCGTTTGTGGTACCACGCAGAAAAGCATTCCTTGACGAGTTCTGCTCGCAACCCCTCCGGAAAGTAGCAGGGGACGACATACCACACGTAGCCGTTTCTAGTGTGTAGTCTGTTTGCTCATCTCGTACGGGACTCATGGCATGACAGCGGAGGCCCACTTTGGGCTGGAACCATTTCTTACCGAGATCATGAAGACCACGGTCAAACTGGCAGAAAACTACATCAGGACCGAGCGCCGCTGGAAGGGCAAGCAACGAGCGATGTAGACTACTGGAATGGCGCGTAGTGTTGGTGTAAAGGCTAATTTTGCTGGTATATACTCTACTCTGTCGTTGTGGAACAGCGCCGGTTTCTGTACTGTTGTAAACTAGAATTGAAGACTAAACCGATTTGTTGCTCGGTAGACGGCCGTGGTCCCTGGGTCTTTGGGGCATGTACGTGAGCGACGCCCGATGACACGACGGATGTCCAGTCTGCCCACCAGAGGCCACTACCGTACCAACGCGATGCAGGAGACACACCTGCCGCCATGCCAACCCAGCCGGCGCGTCGAGTCAGACGCACGCGTGACGCGACTGGCGAGGGTTCATCGGGAGTGGGGGATAGGACCGGGGGGATAAGTACGTGGCAGGGACGAGAAGAAACGAAGAACGAGGGTATGGCGTGGTCGTGTCTGCTAGTGCGACGCGCCCGTCGTCCGTCGGACCTGGGCGGTCTCTAGGAAACCCACCTACTCACTCCTCGACTCGGTTCGTGAAACCACCGGCCGTCGTCAAGATGCGAGAATGTTGGTGCTGACAGGGGGGTGACTTCGCTGGATGGAAGAATGGGTACATGATAATTAACCACGGGCGATACGGAAGGTGGATTCGGGTAGCTAAGGGGATGCACTGAAACACCGGATGATGGATGGAAGAGATGTAGAAGGTGCATAATAAAACCGTGGTCGTGATCATACTCATGGAAGTTTGGAAGGTGGTGTGCGAGGGAGAGTAATGAAACTGGTCACTAGTACTGGAACAAACAACATATTGGGTCCTACACGGTCAAGGAATCTGTTCGATTGCACGGGAGTGCGAGGGCGAGCCAGCACACTTGGGGGATTAGTCTATGCGTCGATTACCGTCTAGCGATGCGCTTGCGTTGTGGGCCGTCCTCTTCGACATCCATCGAGTCCCCCAGTTGGACGGGCAGTTGCACGTGACCAGCAGAGCGCTGACTTCTTGTTCGTCTTCTCGAGTTTCCGGACGTAGAAGTGACCGCTGCAGGAGGGCCGCTGTCGGAAGGAGGAAGCACATCGACAGCAGCCGTCGGTGGGGCTGCATCGAGCATCATCATAACGGCGTGTCTGCGTTTCGCGCCTGCTGAGAAGTCGGAATCGGGCAGGGTGGTTATCGGCGTAATTGCAGGCACACGGAAGACATTCTCGGAGGAAGCGAGAGGAAAGGAAGTGGATGAGGTCAGTGAAGTAGACACAGAGTCGGAAATATCTTTGCGTGCGCTGGGTAGACGAGCCTTAGTGACGCGCGGATTGACACTTGTGATAGCTGGTCTGGCGGGGGTCATAACAGGTGATGGAGACGATGGGTGGTTTGGGAGATTGCTATTGTTCAACAAGACGGGGGAATGAGGTGTGAGTGGGGCAGGAGGTGGCTGGAGAGGAGTGAGCCATCTATCCGGGTCACTCGATGGACAGTATCTCACAGGACCGTCATCTGGTCTAAAGGCGGCAGACGTTGCCTGAGGTGGTTTATGTTGCGAGGTAGAAGAGAACGTATGGGCAACCTTGTGTGCATCTGATCGAGTGGTCGGCGGGGTGACCCTCGCACGTTCACGTTCCTTCTCGCGTTCCTCGTCCTCGTCCTCTTCTTCCTCTCTCGACTTGACTGCCTCCATCCTTGCTTCTATCCAGTCCAAGATACGACCGACCGTCATCTCATCGCTACGTGCGTTATGGCCGGTGGGGGCGATGCCACCTGTCGAGACACCTTGCTGAATCATGATCATCAGATCCTGGCAGGCTGCAGCATAACCGGCATTGTACGCGCGTTTTGAGGCATGCCGGGAGGACCTGTAAAGGGTCGTGATACTGAGTGCAGCAGCTGGTGGAGGGAAACATGAGCGTGTGGGTTCGTGGGGGAGAACAGAATGTACCTTTGAAGTTGTTGAGGAGCTCCTTTTCCGCCTTCTCAAAGTTGGATGCTGGAAGCGACTTTGCAAGACCGTTCAGGTCGAGAGATTCCATCGCTGCCGTCGTCGTCGCCGTCGTCGTCGTCGGGCTTACGGGGAGTGGGCCGGGTTGTTAAAGGGTGAATTAGCTCACAATCTGCGCAAATGTTTAACACCCACATTTCTGTCTAAATCCTGGCCCGTTATGGGAATGCAAGCTGTCGTCACCGACTCCCGACCCTTCTGCTCATCTCTGACATGGACCGCCTTCAGCCCTGTGGCCAGGCGAGTTGGCTTGACCTCTCAGATTCGTGCATTCGTGTCACTTGGTCTGCACTCGCCCCAGCCGCCTTCGTCGTCGTTCTCTGTCTCCTCTCTATCTCCCTCCCACTTCCCTCCTTCGCGAGGAGCCTCGCCGGCGCACTCACGTCGCCATTGAACGAGTTTCTCACTCTCCGCGAGGCAGAGGCCCTCGGTGCTGACGAACCCATTCCAGACGGTGCAGAATGTGTCACCATCACCAATAGTACAGCCTCGCTTTGGCGTACGATTGCACTCGCGCTCGTTGCACTCACCCAAGTGCTTGTTTGGCTCTCTGTCGGCGTGTACATCTTCATCGCTCGCGAACTTGGCTCTTGGCCGAGCGTGTGTGTTGGTTTGATTTGCTTGACCTGGGTCTATTGTGTCTCCAAACCCGTTTTTTGGCCCAGGGCGACTGCGCATTTGGACCTCTTCTGGCTGTGCACTGCGCATCTCGTCTTTGGCGTTATTCTCCTTGGTGGTGTCATCTATGATCATCAAGTTCTTCGTGTTCCCGTGGGATCCCGCGTCAAGTTTGCCGTGTTGATATTCAACCTGGTTGCAATCCTCGTCGAGCTGGCACTTGTCTCGACGATGCCTATCGAACTCCCAGCACGTCGTATCAACAAGGAGGACATCGTGAGTGTCACACAACCACCTCTTATCTATCGTTCACTTACCTATTTGGGCCTTAGTCTGTCAAGTATTCTCCAGAAGACTATGTCACTATCTTCCAATGGACTACTTTCAGCTGGGTTTATCCGCTTATCAAACGTGGTACTAATACCACCATGAACGAGGAAGACGTGTGGGATCTTAGTCCAACGTCGCAATCCCGGCCTGTCTTCACTAAATTCACTACCGTCAAGTATGTTTACTCTGTACCTTCATGCTCAGGAACGCTTTTCTTAGTGGTATCTCAGGGGGAAGTCCCTTCTCAGGCGCCTTTTCTGGGCAAATTCACTGGATCTTATGTAAGTGTCTCGCATCCTGTGGCCATATCTTCTGACGCCTACCGTTCGCTAGTATCGACTTTTGTCTGACGTTTGTCAGCGTACTGTTTAATTATGCTTCTCCATTCTTCCTCAAGTGAGTAAGTTTTGCATAGGGGATGTGTCTACTCAGTCGTCCTTCAGGGTCATTCTTGATTCTCTCGAACCCAACGCCACCAGGGAACAGCGCGCAAAGGCGTACATATACACGTTCTTGGCATTCCTTTGCACGATACTCAAGGTAAATCTATTTTTATTTTGCGTATACGTCAATATGTAACAGTTTTGAACACAGGCCGAAGCAGATGTTCAACATCTTTGGTATGGCAGACGTGCTACCACGCGCATACGTACAGAGCTCATGGCCGCCATCTATGACAAGGCGCTCAAGCGCAAAGACTATTCAGGTGTCGTCGATAAGGACAAACTGGCGGAGGGTGCAGACAAGAAGGCCGGTGGCCCACCTGAGAATCCATCTGGAGATGAACCCAAAGCTGGTGCCGACGTCGGCAAGATTGTCAATTTGATGGCAGTTGACGCGAATAGGATCGCCATGATGGTTTCGGGAATGTATTTTATCTACGGAGGTAGGTCTGGTCACACGTGTGTTACCGAAGATCGGAGAGATAATCGTGATACAGGTCCTTTTGAAATTATAATTGCTTCGGTATTTTTGTACAAGTATGTCTCCGTTGGTATTTTGCACGTTGTAGGCTCATTCCGTGTACAGCCTCCTTGGCATTTCTGCTTTCGCAGGGTTTATTGTCTTGCTTATCGGTTGGCCGCTGAATAGCTACGTGATGAAGCGTAGCATCCGCATTCAAAAAGGCGTTTCTACATCGCGTGATAAGCGCATGGCAGTTCTGAATGAAATCATAAGCGCCGTGAAATTTATCAAGTTCTTTGCTTGGGAGGAGCGATGGATCGACCGGGCAATGAATGCAAGAGGAGTCGAAGTGGATTGGATGGTCAAGGGTGCGTCATGTTTTCACCCAGACCCGCGACCGATGGTAATATTATCTTTCGATGCGACGGTATGTAGCCCGTCTCAACTCGGTCATGTTCACCGCCCTATGGAATTCGGCACCCATTCTCGTCTCCCTCATTTCTTTCTTTGCATTTGTTTACCAGGGTAACCAGCTGACTATCTCAGTCGCGTTCACTTCTATCGCATTGTTTAACATGATCCGGTATGACGGAATTTAGCCTCGACTTGCTTGCGTGCTTATCAACATCAAATAGTCAGCCACTGAACATCATCCCCGCTTGGATTGTTCAGATGCTCCAGGTAAACCAATCTTTCCTGTGTCCATGTCTGTAGTCACTTAATCATACTTCATTAGACTGGTGTAGCATTGAAGCGAATAGAAACGTATCTTGGAGAGGATGAAGTGACGGAACAGGTGTCGTCCATCAAGCGTGCTCGGGTGCCTGCGGATTTATTTTCTGCGAATGAGGGCCTTGCCATTGAGGGTGGTTCGTTCAAGTGGAATGAGGTACCGGAAGAGGATGTGGCGAAGGGCAAGGAAAATGGGAATACCAAGAATAGCAAGTCAAATGGAAATAACGGTCGGAGTCCGGGCAACGAGTCGGATATAATCGTGGATGCAGCAAGTTTGTCGGGCAGGTCTGGCGTCGAAGACCACAAATTTGAACTTCGGGATATTTCGGTGCGATTTCCTGAAGGCGAGTTGACGCTAATTACAGGCCCTACTGCGAGCGGCAAATCTGCTCTATTGGTGAGCCTTTGGACGTGATCATAGCCAACATATTAATGTGGACATCATTCTAGTTGGCACTCTTGGGTGAAATGACGATCACCAATGGAAAACTCGTCATGTCCAAAAACATCTCCAACATTGATGAACATGGTAACATGCACGCGATTTCCTATGCTGCTCAATCGCCCTGGTTGCGACACCAAACCATTAGGGACAACATTCTATTTGGATACCCGTACGACGAGGAACGATACAATGCAGTCGTAGAATGTTGCGCTTTAAAACCCGATCTGGATATCTTTGAAGATGGGGACCAGACGGAGATTGGCGCAAGGTAGGCTTCCTCTAGAGGAACACCCTCAGCATACTAACTGTGTTGCCTAGGGGTGTGAGTTTGTCCGGCGGACAAAAGGCACGGTAAGTTTGGAGGCAGTGTATATTGACATGAGAGGCACGCTAATTACCGTTCCCAGTGTCGCGCTTGCACGTGCTGTCTATGCTCGCACGAAATACGTCTTGTTGGATGACCCCTTGAGTGCTGTCGTATGTCCTGATTTCTTAATGTGATAGGTTGTTCATTGTATAATGGCACATAGGACAGCCACACCGCAAGGTTCCTGTACGACAAGCTTCTGTGTGGCCCTCTCATGGTTAACCGGACGGTCGTAAGTTCTAGTCACTCTGGGCCCAGATATCTACAAGATCTGTTTGCTAGATCCTTGTTACGCATCATGTCGAGCTCGTCCTTCCTGGTGCCTACTATCTGGTGCGGATGCTCGACGGACGGATCGATACCCAAGGAACAGTAAAGGATTTGCGCGCTCAGGGTGTCCTAGAGCAGATCACTCAGGATTCGCAAGCAGATGTGAAGCAGGAAGAGCCTGTCGCCGCCAGTGAGACGCCCGTAGATAGTGCTCCTGCAGAGCCTGCCAAGGATGGGTCGAAGAAGCCGAGGAAACTGATCAAGGATGAGCATAGGGAAAGTGGTGGTGTTAAGTGGTCTGTTTATAATGCATATCTAAAGGCCTCGTGAGTCTTGCTTTCCCATTGATTCGAGGTTGAGATAACTCGGATGATGGGTATCCAGATCGTATTGGACCTGGTCCATTTTGACTGTGTTAATCATCTGTTCCCAAGGTCTGGGGGTCGTTGAGAAGCTTTGGATTCGGGTGAGTACTGCTGGTTGAGAAACATTCAGATATTAAGCTATGTGATCAGGAATGGGGTCAGGCTTATGGTAACAGCACGACGGCCATGCCATATTCCTTCCCTTCGAGTGTCTTGACAGAGAATGAAGCTCTGATGAATGGCTTCCTCCCCTCGCACGACATTGGGCACTACTCGAATCCCTATTACCACATTCAGGCCAGTCAGAAGCTATTGTGGTTCACTCTTCCCGATGCGAACGAGAACCCGTTGTTTTACGTTGGCGTTTATGGTGCGATTGGTCTCGCGACAGCAATTGTTACTATTACTTCGACGGCGATACAGTACACGGGTGCGCTGAGGGCATCGAGGCTGATCTTTAGGAGTCTGTTAGAAGGCGTGGTGAGGGCCACGATGCGTTGGCACGACGTCACGCCTCAAGGTGAGTACTGAATGTCTGGCATAATTGATTTTATCGACTGACTGATGGAGGATGGCATAGGTCGCATGTTGAACCGGTTTGGAAAAGACATCGAGACAATCGACAATAACCTGGCAAATTCGTTGTCGGCTGTGAACTCGTCTTTGGCCACCTTTGCTGCTGCCATTATCACTGTAGCGTACGTGGTTCTCTTGCTTGTTGGGCGATGAAACTCACTTAATTGTTCTTTGACTGCAAAATAGCGTTGTGTTCCCCTGGTTCTTGGTTCCGGCCTTCATTATCGGCTACTTCTATCGCCTGCTAGCCATCGGGTACTTGAACACGGGCCGCGATCTCCGTCGCATGGAGTCAAACTCTCGGTCACCGATTTTCTCTGGCTTTGGAGAGTTGCTAGATGGTATCGTGACTGTCCGTGCATTCTCGGCGGAGCGTCGATTTTTGGATGATTTGCATGGCAAGATTGACGTGACGAACAAGGTCGCGTTTCATAATTCCTGTCCACTTTACATGAAGTTAACATGCGACTGCGTAGATGTGGTACAATTTTTGGATGACAAACCGATGGTTGTTGCTCAACTATGACACACTCGGTGGTCTAGCGGTGTTGATAACGACATTGTTTGCACTCTCTGGATACGTCACAGCCGGTACTGCTGGCGTTTGCATTACGAGTGCGATGACATTTACAATGAGTGTATATTGGGCATGTCGGTTCTGGACCGCTCTTGAGCTTGATTTGAAGTATGTTGGCCTTGTAGGCTCTAGATGCTCCGTTTGACTGACGTCCTCCCGATCAGCTCTGTCGAGCGTGTTGTTGAGTACCTCGATCTACCCCAAGAACCACCTCTGGTCATTGAATCGAATCGTCCGCCTGCGTACTGGCCTTCGAGTACAAGCTCAAGTCCGCTGATTAGGGTTGAAGATCTGGTGATCAAGTATTCGCCAGAGCTTCCTCCGGTGTTGAAGGGCGTCTCATTCCAGCTGAATGCGAGGGAGCGGATAGGTCTGTTGGGAAGGACGGGGAGTGGCAAGTCGACGCTGGCCATGAGCATTTTGAGATTCGTGGATCCAGTGGAAGGACGCATCTTGATTGATGGGATTGACATCTCAACGATTGGCATTCATGATTTGAGAGCGCGCTTGGTGAGTTTTGGTACAGCTTAGATGGACAAGCTCAAGGCTGACTGGGACATACTAGACATTTATTCCGCAGGATGCAACACTATTTTCAGGGACGCTGAGGGATAATCTAGATCCTTTTAGTGAGTGGTTCAGGGGACGAGCGGACGACACGGTGGTGTTGATGTCTTGTCTCACAGATGAACACGATGACGCCGAGTGCCTGGACGTTCTCTACCGTGTTCAGATGCTTACCCTAAATGGGTACCAATCACAACGCAACTCTCGGCCGCAGAGTGGAATATCCACACCCGCTAGGGACGGTGCCTCCACTACAGGTTCGACCTCCGTGACGGAGGTGGACAGCAAGCCAACCATTACGCTCGATACCCAGATCTCTGCTGGCGGCACCAACTTTTCGCAGGGTCAACGACAGTTGATCGCGATGGCACGTGCATTGTTGAGACGAAGCCCGATCATCGTGCTCGACGAGGCGACGAGTAGCATTGACTTTGAGACGGATGCCAAAATTCAGGCGACGATCAGGGAGGAATTCGGAGACTCGCTGTTGTTGACGGGTGAGTCCGCCTTGCGATGTGAATTCGTCTGCGCGTATCTGTCGGTATTGATGAGGCGGCTTTGGTGTAGTGGCGCATAGGTTGAGGACGGTGATCGATTACGATCGGTTGATCGTGCTAGACAAGGGAGAGGCGAGTCCTACGTTCCCGGTCGTTTGGAGTGTATTTCTGATGCTCCGTGTGCTCAACAGGTCGCCGAGTTTGACACGCCGCTGAACCTGATCCAAAAAGAGGACGGGATATTTAGAAATATGTGTCTCAAGAGCGGGACGTTTACCGAGTTGGAGAATGCGGCGAGAGCAAAGGCTGAGAGACGCCTGACACAGTCATAGGGGGAAGTTGTTCACGACGTGCCGTGCTGGATATGTGTAAATTTTACGGGATAACCACACGTTGCTTTGCTCGACGCTAGAGTCTTTTTGTTTATCCTATTTTCCAGCACGGCATCAAACCGTCATATCAAATGGCTGGATCACGCCATACGCTCCAAAAACAGAAAAAAGAATCCGACCTGCCTGGCTCGAACAGGCGACCTCAAGATGAATTTTTTTTATCCATTACAGTCTCGCGCTCTTCCAACTGAGCTAAGGTCGGTTACGTGTAAGACAGCGCATATTACCTATGACGTGAAGCAGGCCGGGAAGACCCGAGGTCGTCGCATGAACACACACAAATACCCGTAAATAGCGGCAAATATCATTTGGCGGATCACCTTCCGATATCCGATCACCACTAATAGCTATATCCTCCACGCTAATGGCCCGTGTACACCGCGTCGCCATCTACGCCTCTGCGTTCCTCCTCGTCTACCTCCTCGTCCTCTTTGGGGTTCTCCCTGTGCCGTTCATTGAACCGAATGTCGTTGCGCAGCTTCTCCCCGTTGTGCGTACTCCATGTCTCTCGGACGTCGTATTGCATCGTCCCCCCGCCCGTCTCGCCGCTCACAGGTTTCTTCACCCTTACCCTCTTTTTTTTTTCCAAATCGTAGATACCGTGGTGGCTACTCGTATCATTTGGCGCGTACTCCCTCGCGTCGCTCGGTTGGGGACTGTTCACCTTCCAAGACTGTCCGGAGGCGTACCACGCGCTGCTCCAGGTGAGCGGCCACATCGTCCGTCGTGACCAGCGTGTTGACGTGTGTTGGCGCTCGGAACCTGGACCCCCCCGTGCTTGGGTGATCTGCTTTGTGTGTGTCTCTCTCTACGTCCGACTGACAGGAAATCAACGACGCCAAGAACGATCTCAGACGGAGAGGTGTCTCGGTGGACTAGGTCGGGTTGTACCGCGTCCTTTTTTCGTGCCTCGTATGTTTTGTACGCCACGTCATCCGACTTCATTCTCGTATATCAATGGATTTTCCGTACGCCCTACTCTAGCCTCGTGTGCAGTGGCGTGAGCGGACTCATGGCTCTTTGTCTAGATGATGGAGTACTGACAATTCACAGTTATGGCCATATCATCACAGCCTGTCCAATCCCTCTTCCTCACAACTACCACCTTTTGTTCATGGATCAGAAGAATGAC
Source organism: Pulveroboletus aff. viridisquamosus (assembly GCA_038088935.1). Taxonomy (NCBI): domain Eukaryota; kingdom Fungi; phylum Basidiomycota; class Agaricomycetes; order Boletales; family Boletaceae; genus Pulveroboletus; species Pulveroboletus aff. viridisquamosus. The sequence goes on from JBBPJW010000423.1 coordinate 22,930, forward strand.
AAGTTGAGAAGATGGTTGACCATAGAACCCCATAATAAATGATCTGAATACTTAGTCTTAAGGAAAGGATGCTATTTGAAGAACATACATGGGTCAGCGTGGTCCATTGTCATCATCAAACGCAAACACATAAATTGAGCTCGTCCTACTCTACCAACATGAGATATGAAGTGCAACATGACACAGGGCCGGCCCAAAATGTGTTGCCGTCGTCAATCGACTTTGACGACAATCTTTCCAGTCTGCTGACCCGTCATTATCTTATCATATGCGTCCAGCACCGAACCAAATTCATATGTCGAATCCAAGTAGGCGCGAAGTACACCTGTTTCCAGGGTTACACACACCGCATCATCTAGGTTAGTAATAATCCAAATATTGAAAGTGTCAAGTAACTCACCTCGATCGGCCAGCGTAGACAGCAGCTTCAGGTCGTCCTTGTTACTTGCCATTTGGACGAGTCTAAGACCACAGTCAGAATATATCACACAACCGACCTGCGTGACTCACTTCCACGGCGTCGGCACACCCCCCAAAAACGACGGCAACATCCTCGTCAACATCCACCGAGCAAGCACCCTAAACAAGCCCTCGTCTTTACCAGGGGTCGGGCCCGTAGTCACGTACACACCACCTTTTTTCACGAATGTGCCTGATTTGACGTATACTGCCGTGTCTGAGAGCCCCGCTGCATCCAAAACCATGCCGAATCGTGGTTCCGGTGGCTCAGCCAACAGCTGCTCGACAATAGGTTGTGCCGTATAATCAAGGATTGCATCAGCACCGACGCCGCGCACAAAGGTTTCGTTTCGCGCCGACGCAGAGACGACCACTCGAAGGGAAAGGGCTTTAGCGAGTTGGATCGCAGAGATACCCACAGATGTTGATCCGCCCATGATGAAAATCGATTCCTGGTCAGCAGAAGGTGGTGCTGGCGCATTGTCCAGCAAACGGGCAGGGTCGTATCCTCCCAGACGAAGGGTCTGGACTGCTGTCAACGCAGTAACGGGGAGGGCTGCGGCTTCTTCCCAGGTGAGCTTGGCGGGCTTGAGTGCGACGAGGTCCGCAGAGAGGGTGATGTATTGAGCCAGTGCGCCTTTATGAGAGCTGAATTGGAGAGCTGTGGCACGGGAACGAGTTCATATACGGGGTCATGATGGATGAGGTAAACGGGAGGAAATAAATAAATCAATGAAGATATGAAAAAAGAAGGGACTTGCGAATAGGGATGCACCCAAAGACCTCGTCTCCGTTGGAAAACGACGTGTCGTTCGCGTCAGCGATCTCACCCGCAAGATCATACTCGGCAGGGTGTGGTCTTCTCGCCACCAGGTTGGGCAATCCCCCCATGAACTTCCAGGCTCTGTGAGTCGCCCGGTCGCGTCAATTGCGGGTCCATGCCAGAACGCGAGGAAAGCAGAGTAGAAAAACACGCACATGGCATTGAGCGCCGCAGCACGCACCCTGATGAGTACTTCCCCCTTCTTTGGCTTCGGGACCGGCACGTCCGTCTGTAGCACCAAGGCGTCGCGGGGTTTGCCTTTCCTAACAACCATCCACGCCTTTTGCGTCGTTGGGACCGCGCTGTCAGAAGACATTTTGGGCTTCAAGGCTTGGGCGGTACGAGCGAGTCGGTGTGGGCTGCCGTCAGAGGGAGGGAGCGAAGAATGCATCAGAAGGGTGCTCAGAGATTTATATGGACCAAGGCGCGGTTACGTTGCGTTCTGGGCCTCACGTGGACATCCAGGAAGTGTAGTGACGTCACTGCCGTAGAGCATTGCCGGATTGGGTTAACATGACATAATCCAGTACCCGACACAATGGAAGCTGACCAAGCCGAGCACGGCCCTTTTGGTAGTCTCTTAGCTCGGCTCGTGACATACAGCAAATCGGCACGGCATCCATTTTTGGATATCACGCGGAAACGGAACATTCTACGGAGAAGTGCTGCCCTGAACAAACTTCACTGCAGCTTTGCCGCCCATCGGGGGACACCTCACTCGCTCCCACCATGATCTCTCCTGCTGCTCCCATAAAGGCCATCATCCAGAAACTCCTCCCCACCGGTAGAACCTCACCTCCAGTCTCTCCCACATCTCGTAACGTGCCATTTGGTGCATTTCCAAACGACGAGAGCAGGCCTAGAACCACTGCTGTTACAGCCATACAACAGGTCACCGACCCCGTCTCCCTCCTTCTCGCTCTGATAACTCACGCACCTCCGGACAACAGACGATGCCTGCAAACGTGACCAACTCCACGTGGCATTTTGACCCTGATCTACCTGGACGATTGAGAATCCTCATCGTCGGGAGGGCAGGTGCTGGCAAGATGACCATCCTTCAGAGGGTCTGCAACTCGACAGAAGATCCAGAGATCTACAATGACCAGGGGGAAAGGGTATGGTTTCCCTAGCCAGGTTATCCCAGGTGCTGATCGCATTGGCATGTAATCAGGTCGAATTCGTCAAGGGGTCTAAAGATGTGAGTGTCATGACTACCATGAATTACCTCATGAGTTCCTGTAACCCAACTCGCTTTCACAGCACGACATTAGTCATCAGGCGGTGTTCAGGAGCAATCAGAAATTTGTTTTCCATGTCTCTCTCAGTTACGAGGCTCGCTTTGAGGAAGAATTTGAAAACATGAAAAAATTTGTTACGGAACATGTGAATGCAAATTTCCCCAAGCAGATCCATGCCATATGGTAAGTGGGTATGTCAGGTTGACTTTTGAATACTCGTTAATCTAAGCAGGTATTGCATTCCAATGGATCAATTTCATCAAGCCATCACCTCTGCAGAGAGAAGGTTCTTCACTGAATGTAACACGGAGAAAGGTAATGAACACTTCTTGATAACACTTTTTGAGCTCATTGGATTGGATATTAGTGCCAGTTGTGGTAATATTCACCAAATGGGATGCTCTTATAACACAGGCATTCCAACCTGAATATCTACAATTGTCCCCAGAGAATCAGCTCAAGAGGCAGAGGAAGAATGCTGAAGAGAATTTTGCCAATAGAGATATACAAGGAGATTTGAGTAAGATGGGATTTCCACCTAAAGCATATGTGCAATCAGAAAGTATGTACATATATTCTTTTGTTTTGTTTTGTTCTATTGATTATGTGTTAAGGAATGGATAAATTTGATGCAAGACTTAATATATTGCTGGAAAAGACTGCAGCTGCATTGAAAGATACATCATTACAGGAGTTGTTAACTATAGGCTGAAAGAGAAGTAATCTACTAGAATAAGGGACATTAAACTACTAGCAGTAAAGGCTATATGCATCAACTAGCTTTGTAGCTTCAAGGATATATTTATATAGACGAATTTTATGATATATGTGATATTACAAAGAAGAAACAGAGTAGCAGAGGAAAATATATTATAAAAAGGATATAAAAATTGCCTTGCTAGTGTTAAAGGATAAATAAGGCAGGATAAGAGTGTTAAGCATTTATATTTAGTGAAATGAAGTAGAGGTTACATTAGACATTGGCATTCTGTTCTATATACAGTAACTTCAAAAACCAGCCCAATATTTGGCTCTAATAGAGAGTTTGAAGTGTTCTGCATCACCATGTGGGAATTACACTTAGTGTTGGTGGAAAAGAATATAGTATGGATCATTGACTATACAGTGATCCTTGGATCTGTTGTAATTTTGACCAGCATGCATTAGACTTCTATTTATGGTAAAAGTTACATAAGCTTAGAGTATACACTCAATACCATTTTCTAGTTTATGTTCCTTAGTAGCTTGACCTCTACTAAGGGTAAGCCCTATCTTTATAGGCATTTCTACTATACTAAACTACCATAGTTCTTATATGTAGTTATCCTAATATTAGTAGCTTGACATCTACTAAGGTTCTTATAGTTTACTTAACCTCTGCACAACACACCTTTCAACAGGATTATGTGATTTGGACCAGAAGTGGTGAAGATATAACCATTTTAAAATAAAGATCTTATTGGGCTGGTTTTTGTACTTTTGATTTAAAGGGTATTATTAGTACTTGGTATAGCCTCCCTTGGCCTTGAGCACTGCCTAAATCTTTCTAGGCATGCTCTCAATCAATTTCTAACACTCTGCAACTGGTATCTTCTTCTATTCTGTTACATAGCTAGTGAACATGATGGTCTCAAGCATGTGACCATGGGAACTTTAGAGCATGTGATGCAAATGGTTACATAGTCATGTGACCAGGAGCATGTGATCATATGAATGAGTATCCTTATAAAAATAACCCTAGACTAAGGCAAAGTCCTAATAATCAGAGTATTTCCCCTGCACTAGATATTAGTCACATGATATGGCAGATCTCAGATGAGATTCAGGTCAGTCCCTGATGATATCAGATCTCAGAATCTAGATTAGGATCTGTATCTGTGACAAAAATCCAGATTGAATCTTCTTGGCCTTATAATGACCAGACCTCTTTTATATCTCTAATTCTGTGTGTTTCCATTCTCCCACATTTTCATGGTATGGTTCCTCTTCATTCCAATCCCTTGATCCATGAGACCACTGCCTTACTCCTTATTCCTGCCCCATGCTTTTTCCTCACTTATTTAATATAGGCCTTACTGCTATTGGTGACCATAAATAGTAGACATTAGAGTAGGCTCCCTGTACTTGGTCTGTGCACAGACCCTGGCAATATATAAGGCAGGGAGTGCAAGCTGAGTTTCCTCCAGTCTTGCTCTACTTGTCCTTTAGGCTAATTACCTGTGGAATTATACAAGTAGCCCACTAGATCTTTTGGCCATCTCCAAGATGGAGATTCTCTTGAGCTCTCTTCTGGTAGAGGCTTCTTTGACATGGCCCATTGTATTCTCTTTTATTTAGCTTAGTTAGGGGCCACTAGCCAAAAGCCCTGCTTACAGTTTGAAGATAAAAGCATTTACCAAGGATGTCTTGAGTATTAAGATTTAGGGCAGGCAGAGTACCCACAACATATTCTATCTAAATTCTATTTTATAACTTTTTTATACTCTTAGAGAAAGTCTCATACTTAGCAAGCCTTTTCTTGAGGTACCACCAGAGATATTCAATGGGATTGAGGTTAGGAGACTATGCAGGCCATATTATAGTTTTAAAATATTGCTTTTCTTGCCATTCCTTGATCTTTTTGCAGATATACTTAAGATTATTGTTCTATTAAAAGATAATGTTAGAAGAATTAAAACCATAATACTGAATGTTTTTGCAGTAGTTCATTCTTTAAAATCTGAAAATAAAGGTTATTATTCATTCTATTATCTATAGTAACTGTTATATAACTAGTGAACATGATGGTTCATAGCATATGACCATGGGAACTATTAAGCATGTGATGCAAATGGTTGCATAGTCATGTGACCAGGTGCATGTGATTGTGCAAATGAGTTGCCTTATAAGATTAACTCTAGGCTAAGGCTAAGTCCTTATATCAGAGTATTTCCATGCACAAGATATCAGTTACATAATGTGGCAGATCTCAGATGAGATCTAGATCCAGTACCTGATGATATCTGATCTTACAATCTAAATTAGGATCTGATCTGTGACAGAGATTCAGATGGAATCTCCTTAGCCTTATAGTGGCCATGCCCCTTTCATATCTGAGAACCTATGTACTTCCATTCTCGCACATCCTCATGGTATGGTTTCTCTTCTATTCCTATTCCTTGATCCATGAGGCCACTGCCTCACTTCTCATTTCTGCCCCATGCATTTACCTTACCTTTATAATAGAGCCAGTATTGCTATTGGTGTACATAAATAGCATAGTTTAGGGTAGGCCTCCTGTACTTGGTCTGTGCACAAGCACTGGCAATATATAAGGCAGGAGGTACAAGTTGGGAAAACCCAGACTTACTCTCTTGACCTCTAGGCTGGTTATATAGGCTAGCTTACTAGTGCTGCTGGCTATAAGGTTTATACAAGTGCCCAGGTTTCATTCTTTCTCTTATTGCCTAGTTAGAGGCCACTAGCTAAAAGCCCTACCAGCTTTCCCAAAATAGAATAGGAGCATCCTTCAAGGTTGTCATAAGTATCAAGGCAGGATGGCTAGATTGCCATTTCAGTAACTTTCAAAATTAATTCAATATTTTGCAAATTTTGAATGTTTGTTTAATGGCCTACCAACAAGAACAAATAAGGCCAAACTAAAGAAAGACCATAAGAAGAACATGCCAAGGGCAACACAACAAAAAATTATATAATTTGGTCATGTATTAATAAAGATACAGATAGTTTAATTTAACATGTCATTAATAACTACTAATTATTATGCCAGGCTATAAGTATATGAAATATAGTACTTGCTCTTGGCTTTCTATTGGTTCAATGATCAAAGCATTTGGTTATGTTTTGGTAACATGGCAACCATATCAAAATGACAACTTATTAGAACAGTTTTTTGACTTAAAATAGAATATGGTATTTAGTATCTGATATAGCCTTTCTTGGCCTTAATAACTGCTTGAATCCTTTTAGACATGCTTTCTATCCATTTTTGATACTCCTTCACAGAAATTCTTTTCTACTCTACCACCACTCTATCTTATAATTGATAAAGTCCTGTTAATGCCTCTTATAATCTAAAAAACATCTTTTTTAAATGACCTCAAGTGTGTTTAGTAGAGTTAAGGTCTAAAGATTAAGCAGGCCAATCCAAAAGCTTGATATCTTGCTTCTTAAACCAGATTTGAGCTCTTTTAGAGATATGCTTGGGATTATTATCTTGCTAAAAGACAATTTCATTTGAAGGAATTTCAGAATTCTCCATGCTTTGTAACAATCCTTTTTTCAAAATTATCATATAGTATTTAGTATCTATCCATCCTCACTTAAAACTCCCATATCATTTCATTCAATATAGCCCCATATTATGAGTTATTCTCCTTCAAACTTGACTATACCTTTGATGTTATGTACTTCAAGGGTGCAACCCATTGCAAACCAACTAGTGAGTGGTAAAGACCCACAACAACAATGACAAGATGGGATTTTAAGACTAGAGCCCTAAACTAGGCAAAAGAGAGGATTTGAATGAAACCCTCAAGTAAGCAAGCTAATGTTACAAGAGGTTTAGACTAGGGAAACCCCAAGTTCTTATTACCCTGTATATATATTCATAAGTGACACAGCCCCCATATATAGAATTACTAAGCTACTACCTATGGCCATCAATAGCAGTAAGTACTCTTGCTGATTAATAAGAGAGCATGGGGCAAAGGGTAGGAGTAAGGCAGTTGCCTCACAGATCAAGGCATAAAGAAGAGTACCACATTATAAGAATATGGGATAATGGAAGAAAAGCATATAATATTAGTGGATATGAATATGGCCAGGTAGCCATAAGGCTGATGAGATTCTCATCTGGATCTCTGCCACAGATTGATTCTAATCTAGATCTATTAGATCAGATCTTATCTGAGATCTGCCATATCACATAATCAACACTGAAAATGCAGGGAAGCTCTGAATAAAGAACCAAATCCAAACCTAGTGTTACGGCTCAAGCCTAACACGATGGTCGCACGTGACCGTGAGAACTGTTGAGCATGAGATGCGCTGATCACATGATCAGTTGCACGTGATCGTGCGAACGAGTTGCCAGATAAGGCAAACCCTAGGCTAAGGCTAGTCCTTATATCAGAGTATTCCCTGGCACAAGGTATTGGTCACATGATGTGGCAGATCTCAGATGAGATCCAGATCTTCCGATGATATCTGATCTTACGATCTAGATTAGGATCTGATCTGTGGCAGAGATCCAGATTGGATCTCCTCGGCC
>JBBPJW010000424.1:0-30706 GCA_038088935.1 Pulveroboletus aff. viridisquamosus
GTGGTGGTGGTGGTTGAGGTGAAAGTCTACTCTGCTTGTACGGCGGTGCGGATAAATCATGCCATGGCGGTGTCGACTTGACGCGTGGGGAAATCGAGCGTAGTCAAGTCATTACGGAGCCAGGAAGACCCTGCTCGTCCCTTGCAAGGAACTAGCTCCATCAAGGTAACGGTCATCACAGCTAACAGGGAGGAGCTTGCACACCAGTCTTCCAGTGGTAGCACGAGTAGTCCCTACGGCTTCAAACCAAGGTTTTCATTGCCTCTAAACCAATGCCCAACTCATCCCTCGTGCACGCCGCCTTTTTTGCCGTCGGGGCAGTCGTCGGAGGTGGTGTCGCGACAGTCGTGTCCTCCCGGAAGCCTGCCCCGTCTCCACCACCCGTCATCGACCTAAATCAAAGGGGTGACGCGAAAATATCCACGGCCGTGGCCACTGTGCCCGCTGCGTCTGCGGTTCTCAAGTATGGACACCCCGGTGGGTGTCTTTCCCAAGTCAGCCGAGGAAAAGGTATATGGGGGTGAATGACTGGTCGTGTAGGTCCGGTCCCAGATCTCCTCGTGCGCAAGGCATACACAGCCGCGTACGATAGACGACTGCGTCACCCCGCTTGGGTAAGTTTGCCCCCGCACGCCCGCCCTCGTTGTTTCCTGATACGATCGCTGCCGTGTCTTGGCTTTTACTAGACAGCAGAGCACCTCACTCTAGCCTCGCTAGGAAAATCTGCCATCGCGCCAGCCTCGGACGATGGAGCTGGCGACAGGTCGAGATCGACCTTTACCGAAGACGATTCGTTGCCTACCTTATTCCGTGCGAAGCTCCAGGATTACTTCAGAAGTGGATATGATCGCGGACACATGTATGTTGTCGTTTTGACACGCTCGTGGACAGGACGACGACGACATTGGATAGGGTGCCCGCTGCCGATGCAAGGGTCTCTCAAGAAGCAATGGACGAGACTTTTCTGTTGTCCAATATCGCACCACAGGTCGGCGCAGGGTTTAATCGACATTGTATGCTTCATATGCCTCAAGCTGTTCCGACGCTTACTGTCATACCAGATTGGGCTTATGTCGAAGACTGGTGTAGAAGGCTCACGAAATCATTCTCCGACGTCTATGTCTTCACCGTTCCTCTCTACCTTCCTCACAAAGGCCCTGATGGGAAGTGGTGTGTCGTACGTGCTCTGTCCACTCCTTCCCTTCCTTCATCTTAATTCGACCCCGTTCATCTATTCCACGACAAAAAAAAAGACTTACGAAGTCATTGGCTCACCACCCAACATCGGTGTACCGACCCACTTCGCAAAAGTTGTTCTCGCATCGAGACCATCCTCACCTTCGACACCCGACATCCCTGAAATATCCACCGGAGCGTTCGTCCTTCCGAACGCGATCATCCCCGATGAAGCCCCGCTCGAGGGCTTCGTTACTTCAGGTACGGACTTCTACTCTATCTACCATCATCGTTATATTTGTCTTTTTGAAATACCTCCACTTAATGCGTTCGCTTACCGGCTCGTACCTACATACAGTGGACACAGTCGAACGTGCCGCAGGTCTCACACTCTTTTCGGACGACCTCAAGAACGCCTCCAAACATATCTGCAAGACCACCAAGTGTGAGGTGATCGTACGCCGTTTCGACGAGGCGCAGAGGCGGCCAGAGATGCGGCGGTCGGCGTCTGCACCCGTACCTGGGCCTCACTAAGGTTAGTCGCTCTTTATTGACGTGTTCGGTTCCATTCCTACTCATCCGATGTCCGCGTACGCACTATGGGATGGCCGTTTAGCACAATCGATCGTATCCATCGGATCGGTTGACGTCGCCTCGCGAGGGATGGAACGTGCTGCGAATCCATCCAGGGAAAGGGAGCAGGGTAGCGACGATGTGGATGCGTCAAGCAACACAACATATATATATTTGCTGACAGGGACCTATCCTACGCAAATACATCAGGATTGAAGATCCATGCAACGGAAACCAGGGTCATGAGATGAAAGGGGAAACGTTGGCCAAGATCCCGAGTGTGAGACGGACAATTGAAAGACAGACGGTAAGCAACGAAGGTTATGCAGGGTTGAGGATTAACAAGGTTAAGTTTGTGTGGAAGACGTGACGACGCGGTATGCAATTTGCACCAGGTAGGACACGAGGCGAAGCGAACATGCGATGCGTCCGCATGCATCAAACGAAGCGTAGCAAAAGAGAGATAACGACGCGAATATAAAACCGATCGAGATTAGATGCAAGGAATCATGCATATCAGACATATACGACGTTTCAAGGAAATGCCTACTTGCCTACAATCGGGTCGAAGAATGAAAGAGTACACGTCTATATCTCCAAAGGCTCGTGTGTGCGTGCCTCGAGACCGCTTCCACGCGCCTGCGCATCCATGTTACTACTTGTCGCCCTTCGTGCTCCGAACCCCCCGATTCCAGGGCCGCGTGGTTGCCTCACGACACCACTGCCGACACCCTCGTTCAAGTTTCCATTGATTGATCCCAATACCGTGGGCGGGAGGCTTGGCACTGGAGGAACAGAGCTAGCCCCAAAGCCACTGCCGAACAAGGATCCAAAGCCTCCTGGGGAACGGCGAGACGGAGAAGCGATGGTAGCATAACCCTCTCGAATGTTCCCGTTAGATGCACGTGTGGTGAGACGTGGCGCTTGTGTATGCAGAGTCTTCATGTCAGGCATTGACTTTTTCATGCGCAGGGCGTTCGTAAGCTGAGGCTGGGAAGAAGAGGCCGCAAGATATGCAGAAGGGGCACGCGATAAAGTGGCGGGCTGAGTTCTCTGCAATGCAAATAACATAAACAAGACTTCCTGGACGTAAACATAAGCGAGGATGACTTACCCTGTTAGGATCGATGCGGGTTACGACGGCATATCTGTCTTCGCCTTCGCCAACTGAGTAATGATACACGCCTAGTTTCTGAGCAATCAAGTGGACTACCCTCCTTTGCTTTGGGGTAAGCGTCCGTGAGAACGCGAGTTCATCCCTCATACGATCGTCCTTGAAGAGAAGGATCCTAGAGTAGATCTCGAGAGTTGAAGGATCGTTCAGGTCCAACTCGTTGGACGGAGAAGCCTTTTCCGACGGATTTGGCGTTGCCGGTGCCACAGGCGGAGAAGTCGGGGGATTGAAGCCCTGCGAGATCGGAAGCGGTGGCACGGGGGGCGGAGAATACTGAGGCTGCTGATATACCGCTCCGGTCGAAAAAGAGCGCTGAGGGGTAAAAGTTGGGGCAGCGATAGGCCCAAAATCATCATAGGACTGTTGAGCCGCTGCTGCAGCTGCAGCCTGCTGTTCCTTCTCCAGTTGCATGGAGCGCATCCGGCGAATTGCCTTTTCTCTCTCGATGCGTTCCTTTTCGCCTGCCTGCAAGACTTTTTTATATTCGACGCGGAGTTTGCGACCCTGAACATCGAAACCGTTCAAGGCTGCCACGACGGCGTCTGCATCTGCGGCTTGGCGAAAGTTGGCGAAAGCCAGACCGCGGAAAGAACCTTGTTGATCAAGATGGTAATTGAAGGCATATGGGGTAGGAATCGACAGAGATACCTAGAAAAATGAGATTGATCATCCATTCTAGACGCATCAGTGGAAAAGCCTACGATAATATCGAGAAGAGTTTCACGTTTGACATTGAAAGGTATGTTCTTAATGACGATAGCTGTAGGTATAATTTCGTCATCGGGACTCTGACCGGGTGTGGAAGGAGCCACGGGAGGAACGACATGACCGAGAGGGGGGGAGCCACCTGAGGACGAAAAGTCGGAATTGTTGTTAGGTGAGAGGGAACGGTTCTCGGGGCCTATGGTAGAGTTGTCGAGCCATTGCTGAGGGGCGAAAAATGAGGTTAAATGAAAGAGAGAAGACTGAGGCGAGATAGACGCACGGTGGGAAGACCGCCACGAACTGGCTTCATCTTGAGCGGAGAAGGGTTCATATTGAGAGGATTGTAGTGAGACTGGGTTGGGATCGAAGGGGATGTCGTGAACTGGTAGTGCTGTCTGCCGTTGCCTGGGACTGGACCATCATAATCGTAAGTGTCGTTGAGACGCTGCTGGGAAGGTTGGGCGGTGAAAATGTCAGGTGTCGGGGAGGTGGTCATGATGGAAACCTTGTAACTTGTGGACTACAGAAAGCCTTGAGAACCACTCGCGAACAAGAAGAAGGGAGGAAAAAAAAAAATCCAAAGACAGAAGGAGGAAAGCGTACAAGAAGATGTCGGTGAGTGCAAGACGACCTTCACCTGAAGAAACGAATAACCACGCGCCCACGCCACCGACCTTTCTTTTTTTTTTTTTTTTCTCGCTTGACTGCTGCCCACAATTATCTAGCTCGTCGTCACACAGCACAAGCACCGGGTGACTGTGAGTCAAGAGGTCTTTGGGCGGTAGACTTCCTGAGCTCAAACGCAGGTCTAATCCTGGACAAAGTCAGATCGTCTGCAGACAGGCTCGGCGTAGCCCCAAATACAGTCAAGATCGGCAGAACAAGCGTCCATCGCCACGCTCGAATCCGCGGTGGGAAGAGAATCTGAGAAGCGACAACGACGGTGCCGACTGTGTTGGGTACTGTAGCGCGACATCGAGCTGAACAGCGTTGTCGAGTACGACGAGTGTCAGAGGAGTACATAAACAACATGGACGATAATAACACTTCTTCACAACTGCCCTGCGATCCAGTCCAGGGGCTTGGGAGATTCACGAAAATAAAGCCTCCTAGCAGCAGCGAGAAAGCACGAAAGAAACCGAGGACACCAACTCCACGACTGGTTACATGCCCACCGCTACCGGCTTTGGTAGCGGTAGAACACTGTCCGTGTCGACCGCGACATTGAAACACGTCGAATCATCCCATGGCCCCCGCACTCTCTTGGCTGGACTCCACGTAGGAGAGGGGCTGGGCGTCAGGTTGCCACTGTTACTTGCCCGGCAAATAGCAGCTGGCTCGAGGGAGAAGGGCGGCAGGTCGGGGAAGACGAGATGATCCGAGTGTGGTTGCCGCGTCCGTGGCACCGGGGCAGGGACCCGCGGCAGAGACGCTTCGAGCTGGAGGACGGGGAGAGGAATGGACGGAAGTGTATGTTTGGGTTGCGAACGGGGTGGGAGAGGTCCCTGGAAGAGATGGAGGGAAGAAGGTGGTCTGCGGCGACCCATGGGGTATATGACCAAGGAAAACACAAAGGCGACGATGGTGCTGCTCGGATGCTTGGTCGAGTGAAAGTAGTGAGCGAAGGCGTGGGCACGTACCTCGCTTTTATCGCAACCAGACGAACAATAGAAATGTGGAGTCAATCTGACCGGCAGCTCTGAGTGGCAGGAATGAGAGATGTCGATGATCACCGCGTGGGTTCACGACAAGTCGCAACGCTCCCATTTCGGACTGTCCCACTCACAAGGTGCCAGTCGCCCTGACACGTACCAGCATGCGATATCGCGATGGTGATGCAAACAGGGTACATTGAAAACAGTACAGATCTACGGAGACCACTGTGCAAACCCTCAAAGATCGACTACAAACACACAGAAGCAAGTAGTACGACTTTACGACGAGCTGTCGACGGGACGATAGTGTTTCAAGAGCTGCGTTTTATACGCTGGTGATGCATCCCTGAGTCCGCGAACCGAGACACACCAAGACGCGTACTCGCCTTCATGGTCGTTCCAAAGTCCGGCGGCATCTGCATTCAAGGGCGAAGCATTGTTTGGTTCTTAAACGATGCGGATTAATCTTGGCAAGAGCATACAAACGACATGGCTGCCCACCTCCCAACAACGACTGTAAAGATAAAAGGACGGTCTGTACACTGTAGACGGCAGACCACTTGTCCTGGTTCTTGATTTAGCACAAAGACCATGGGACTGGACATGACACGTGCCTGCAGAATGTCCAGGCAGATAGCACCACTTTGAATGTCTACGTTTGGGTGGTAACATGGCGTATCAAATTTGATGGTGGGCGCGGTGTAGGGGTAGTTACTAGGGAACGAGATGGAGATGCGGAATGTTAGGTCAGCATAGATCTTTGCCACAAGTCAGCACAATGTCCGAAGATCTACTGCAAAGACGGACTGTTCCAGCGGCGCCTTCTATTGTCCCAGCCCATTCAAATAGATTGGAGTCGGTCTTGGGAAATGCGGACTGACAAACACTCAGCGTTGCAACTCGGCATACGGCGGACGTGAGACGAACAATACCAGGGGAAGAAGACATCTACTCAATGACGGTGAGAACTGAGGGAGGCTGGCTAAAGTAGACAACGCACCATGAGCGACATAAGCTCACTACTCAGTCTGGAAATCACCCGTCCATCATCGTGCTTACATACGAGTCAATGAAACGAATCATACCGTTTCGTCACGCTGCCCGGACCATCGACAGTTGAACCGGGAGCAGCTGACTTTTGGGATGTTCGTGAAGGAGCGAGCGAGGAAGTGATCTGGTCCATTATTTCGTGAGTGCAGCGCAGCGATACAATCCAAAGTACAACCAGCTGGAAAAGAACCAGACCGCAAGGACACAAGGACGCGCTCATCACGTGATGCATACGCCGCGGAGATACAAAATTTTGGAATAATGACTAACGTGATCACAGTCAGAGGTGCTTGAGGACAAAGAGCCCGGATGGCCAGCTTATTCAAGGAAGACTGTAATATGAGTCCGTGAGGACTCCAGTCGACGTTGTACGAGACTGGAGGGAGGTGTAGTAGGCGTCCGTGTGTTAGCGGACACTGCTGACTAAAATTAGTAACCTAGTGTATGTAGGAAAGATTGTCAGGTTGTCACCAATTAGCAGGATGGTCTCCAACACACCCCCTCAGACCGGTAACAGTGAGAAGTGGGCAAGCATGGTCCTGTGTGGTTCACATGTAAGCAGTTTGGTGAGGCCATCAGTAAGCATGTCATGTGTGGGTATGTGGGTAATCTCAACAGTTTCATCCACAATCCATTCATGTATGAAGTGGAACTGGACACTGATGTGGTGACTCTGGCCATGGAAGCATGCCTCTCATGCGAGTGCAATGGCAGCAGAGTTGTTGGAAAAAAGATTAGTAGGGGGCAGTTCATTTTCACTCTAGATTCCAATGTCTTGGGAAATATCATGTAGCCATAGGCCTTGTTTTGTGCAGTGGGCAAGTGCAACATATTCAGCTTTGCATGATAATGTGGTGTCATTATCCTGTTTCTTGCTGTTCCATGATATGACTGCATCATCAAGTTGAAACACATAGCCAGATATGAAGTGATGATTATCAGTGTTATTATGGGTTCTTTTCATCCTTGCCTTAGTACTCAAGACACTTCTTGGTAAACACTCCTAAACTGTCCTGGATAACTGGTAGGGCTTTTGTGCTAGTGGCCCCAACTAGGCAAATGAGAGAAAGTGAGACCACTACTCTTGTATAAACCAGAAGCCAGCAGGAAATAGCTTATCCTGTATAACCAGCTAAGAGAGCAAGAGAGCAAGACTGGGTTTTCCCAGCTTGCACCCCCTGCCTTATATATTGCCAGTGCATGTGCACAGACCAAGTACAGGAGGTCTACCCTAAACTATGCTATCTATGAACACCAATAGCACAACTGGCTCTATAGTAAAGTAAGGATAATACATGGGGCAGGAATAAGGAGTGAGGCAGTGGCCTCATGGATCAAGGGATAAGAATGGAAGAGGAACCACACCATGAGGATATGGGAAAATGGAAGTGCACTGGTTCCAGTCTATGAATAAGGCATGGCCACCTTGAGGCTAAAAAGATCCCATTTGGATCTCTGCCACAGATGCAGATCCTAATCTAGATCTCATATGAGATCTGCCCCATCACATGACTGTTACCTTTGTGCAAGGGGAATACTCTGAATATAGGACTTAGCTTTAGTCTAGAGTTATTCTTATAAGGCATCTCATTTGCACAATCATGTGCTCCTGGTCACATGACTATGCAACCATTTGCATTACATGCTCAACAGTTCCCACAGTCACATGCTGTGAACTGTTGTGTTTGCTAGTTGCATAACAAGTGTCATATGCAAAACTGGCATCTATGTGTCCAGTGGAGATATTAGAGTTGCTGTCTGAGACCTTACCAAGCATAAGTGCTGTGTCATGTGTTCCCTGTATATATTTGAGTACTTGCATAAGTACCTTCCAGTGGGGTTTTCCAGGATTTGCACTGAATTGTCCCAGTTAACTAATAGTATAACAGGTAACTACCCATCCTGCCTTAATACTTGAACTTCCTTGATGGACACTCCTAAACTGTTCTAGAGAACTGGTAGGGCTTTTTAGCTAGTGGCCCCTAACTAGGTGAATAAGAGAAAGTGAGACCACTACTCTTGTATAAACCAACAGCCAGCAGGAAGTAGTTTATCCTATATAATTAGCTAAGAGGTCAAGAGAGCAAGACTGGGGAAATCCCAGCTTGCACTCCCTGCCTTATATATTGCTTAGGTCTGCACACAGATCAAGTACAGGAGGCCTACCCTAAGGTCTACTATCTTTGAACACCAATAGCAGTAACCTCTCAACTAATAAATAAGAGATAAAGAATGCATGGAGTGGGAATAAGGAGTAAGGTAGTGGCCTCATGGATTAAGGGATTGGAATGGAAGAGAAGCCACACCATGAGGATATGGGAGAATGGAAGAAAAGGCACACAAGATCAGAGATATGAATAAGGTGTTATAACTTTGGGTCCCAGAGGCTAAATCTAGATAAAGAGCAAGAGAAGGAACACAAAGAGGGAAAACTCAAGAGGAGGCTCTGGAGAGAAGCAACCAAGGAGGGATTGACAAAGGAGGACTTAGAAGAGACTTGTGCCCATGCAACTAAGAACCTGTCCTAAAAGAATAGAAATTCAAAGAAGTGCAAACTGCAAAGTAAGAAGTAATTAAGTCTGGAGAGACTTGACTACTCATACCTGCTTCTTATATATGGCCCAGGATGGCACACAGACCAATGACACTAAGCCTACCCTAGACTACTATTAACTATGGGCACCACTAACAGTAAGAGCACACTATTAAATAAGAGAGGTAAATGCATAAAGTGAATATAAAGAAATAAGGCAGTGGCCTCATGAATCAAGGGATGGGAATGAAAGAAAAGAAAAAACTTGTAATGGAAGATCAGAGAAAACATGAGGATAGAGATTTCTGCCACAGATATGACAGGATCATAGATATAGATCCAAGATCTGTTAGATTAATGGAAATACATTAAGATCTTGATAGAGAAGATCTAGGGCAGATTCTGGGAAGATCCCAGATTCTGTATCATGTAATTACTAACCATGAAGGTACTTGTAAATAGTCAAACCCCAAGCTAGGGTTATTTAAAAAGGAGTGTGTCTCCCATGATCATGTAATGTAAAAGTGGTGGTTGCACAAGATATGTGATATATGATATGGTAGCAGCAAGGCCTAGAAGATCCAATTTAAATCTCTACCACAGATACAGATTCTAATCTAGATTCTGAGATCAGATATCATTGGGGACTATACCTGAATCTCATCTGAGATCTGCCATATCATGTGACTGATACCTGTTACAGGGAAATACTCTAATATAAAGGACTTAGCCTTAGCCTAGGGTTATTCTTATAAGAATACTTATTTGCATGATCACATACCCCTGGTCATATGACTATACAACCATTTGCATCACATGCTCAACAGTTCCCACAGTCACATGCTTGAGACCATTGTGTTCACTAGACATGTAACAGACAGTAAAGATAAGATTAGGGCATGTGATGATAAAAAGCCAGGTAACTTTACCAAGGGCCTCCTGGTATGGATATTGAGCCATCTCAGCTTTCTTCTCATCTGTCTGTGGGCAAACAGCTTTTGACAGTGTCATGGCAGTATTGAGTAAGGTTAAGACTGGATTGCATGTGTTTATATAAAACTGTTTGAGAAGAGTTTCTGCATATTATGCCTATGACAGTGTGATTTGCTGGTTTTGATGGTCATCAGTGAGCTTGATACCCATTAGCCAGTCTGGGTCTTCTTTTTTCATCTCAAAATGACTTTGGAGAAGTTGGCATATTTTAATAAGTATTGTTTCAGAGAATATAACTGTGAGTGTATTGTTGACATGAATGGCTGTGATGGCTATGCTGTCACTGGAGTGACAAATGTAGACAGCAGGGTCAGATGGAAGATGTGTCAAGCCATTGGTACTTGGCTTTTCATGCATGTATCTATTCTCCAGGTGAAAATCCTGTTTAATCCCATAAAGGCTGAGAAGAGGATATGCAACTTTGTTGGTGCTGTGTTCAGATCCTTCAGGCTGGTGCATATAGATCTCATGGTTAATCTTGTTGTATAGGAAGGCACCTGTGATGTTATCTTGTCTGCAGTGCCAGCCATGGGCTGCTGTATAATGTAGGATAACATAAAGGGAATCAAGGCAGACTGTGGGTAAGAATATGTCACTGAAGTCAAGGCCAGATATCTGTGAAAATCCCTGGGCAATAAGTTATGCCTTGTATTGGATTATCTTGTTATTGGGGCCCTATTTGATTACATACATCTATCAATAGCCAATATCTCTACAATTGTTATACTGCAAGACTTTGAGTAACTATATCTATTTCCTTGGTGTGTGCCTCTGCTGCTACTAAGACTACTGCTAAAGCCTAATCTTTGAACTAGAGGCTAGGAGAACTAAGCAAAAAGGGTTTTGGGTCAAGGAACTTGTGAAAACCTTAGAGATTTAAGTACACAAGACTAGAAAACTCCAGCTTGGACTTGCACCCCTTTTATACCACTGCATCTTGAGCATGGACCAGGAGAGTGTGCCCTGCCCTACAGTAGTATACAGTAAGCTGCCCAATGGCAGATACAGAGTAAAAGTCTAGAAATACATGAGAAATACAAATGGTATGAGATCATAGACTAGATCAGCCTAGATCTAGTGAAATGTGAAGTGGTGAAAGATAAGGATGTAAAATAGTAAAGGGGTGACAAGGTAAAGGGGTGATAGGGTCATGTTATGTGACTATGTAAAGAGTGCAAGGGAAATGCAAAGAGATAAAAAATAAAACAAACATTTTATTAGCCTATTTGTCATGCTTCATTAGCACCCCCCTTTTCTCACTAATTCTATGTAAATTCCATTTCTTCTTTAGGCCAACAATGGCTGATCTGTAGTATAAAGTAGCATACTTTACACCTTATTTTCTTATGCTATTTCTTCCTTTTTATACCCTATACCTGCATATTTAGAGTTTCACAATATTACTAGCAGTAACCAGTCTGCTCTTTGCCTGTTTAAGTGTCCAGGCCTGCCTTTATCCATGACCTGGCAAGAGCAGGCTTGTTTGCATGATCACATGCTCTCAAGTCACATGACTGCAACTAGATTGCATTACATACTTAATAGTTCACACAGTCACATGCTAGAGATCATCATGTTTGCTAGACATGTAATATAACCTTGTTTTGGCAAGCAAGTCTTATAATCATGTGATAGAAAAATGTGCATTATAATAACAATCTTTTAGTTAGTCAACATGTTCCCAGGTGCCATATTTTTATAACATGTCAAACTTCTCATGCATTGCTTTCCACCACTTGTCTAAGTCAGGTTCAGATGTTGCTTGTTGGAAATTTAGCAGTATGTCTTCACCATTAGCTATAATATAGACAACTTGTGTGATTAATAACTCAGCTAATGGTATAGGTATGCTGGTTGCATGCTTTTCCTGGGCTTTCTGCAAGGTTTTCCAGTCTGCACATGCTTTAGCTTTTTTGCTGCTTCTTTTTCAGCTGCCTCTTTCTTTCATAATGGTTGGATAATGCATTCTGATTACCAGGATAGTGGTTTTATGGTGTCTAAAGTGATCTGATCTGGACCAGGAGGAATAAAAGAGATAAAGCCTGGTAATTGTTATGATTTTCATTAGTTCTTACTTTATTTTCACTTTTGGAACCTTTCACAGTACCCTGAACCCCATTTGCAATCCATATTGCAAATCCAAGTACTGTTTCATGTTTATTAAACTTAGATGATTTGCATTTGCCATTGCAAATCTTATGAAGTGTGTTTCATATTTATATTTTATATTCTTGTCTATCTAATCCAATTCTGTTGATTTAGTCTCATCTAACTAAATCACTCTCTTTTAGTCCTTCACAGTCCAATGCTGGTACTTCAGAGCAAAGGCCAACCTGCTTTTTCTATGGATAGCAGAGAAAAGAGGTTTTTTTTTGTCTTTACCATAGCTTTTAAAGAAGCTTTCTTAAGGGTATTTCTAACTGCTTAAGGGCAGGAAGGAGTGCTAACAATAGAATTGATGAAATAAGTGGCCTAAGGGCCTTTCTGTTATATGCTTAGCAAACACTGATGATCTTATCATGTGATCATGAGACTTAAATGCCAAAACAAGAAAATTCTAGGTTTAGGTTTGGGTCTATCAGAGTATTCCCCACATATAAGTATTGGTCACATGATCTGGCAGATCTCAGATGGGATCTAGATTGATTATAATGACATCTGATCTTATAGATCTAGATTAGAATTGATCTGTGGCAGAAATCTAGATGGTAATCTCCTTGACTTTATGGCAGCCTGGCCACATTTATATCCACCTTTATGAGTATGTTTCCCTTTCATTCTTCCACATTCTCATGGTTGTGGTTCTCTTCCTACATCCCTGATCCATGAGGCCACTGCCTTACTTCTACTCTATGCTCTATGCTTCTTATTTATCAGCAAAAGTCTTTATAGCTATTGGTTAACATAGATAGTCATTTAGTCATCCTGTACATGGGGCTGTGCCCTCTGGCAATATATATACAGGATGGTGCAGGCTTGGGTTTTCCCCAGTCTAATCCTCTTGTAACATTAACTTGTCTACATGGGGGATTCCACTCATTTCTCTTTCTTTGCCTAGTTAAAAGCTCTAGTCTCAAAAGCTCACTATGTTGTTGTCATGGGCCTTTACCACTTGCCAGTTCAGTTGGGTACGAACTCACACTCACCAAGGGAGTGCATAACACTTTTCAGTAAGAATTTGTTGAACAATAGCATGCTTGTTGAAAGAAAAAAGTTTTGAAAAATGATTACCATGATGATTTTCCATTTCTGGTTGGATTTCCTAAAGGACCATAGCCACAGTAGACTTCCCTAGACCAGTTTGAGGTACAATTTTCCTATAGGAAAGATTAAGAGAGGCAAGAGAGATAATATAATGTCTTTAAGCAGCAGAAAAATGTTTTATAATGAAGATAAGGAAATTTATTTGTGATGATAGGGTTTATATATGCTGCAAGCTAATTAGTGACATAAGAGTGACATAATATATTACTTATCTAAGATATATAATTATTTTACAGCACTTTAGGGTCCAATATATGTAATGGAAATTCAAAGTCAAAAAACTGATCCAATGAGTTGTTATTTTGATATGGTTGCCATGTTATCAAAACATAACCAGATGCTTTGATCATTGGACCAATAAAAAGCCAAGAGCAAGTACTGCATTTCATATACTTATAGCCTAGTATTATAATTAGTAGTTGTTGATAGCCATTGCATTTAGTGTGAAACATGCAAACATTGTAACAGTTTTTTAAGCCACTGTACTATAGGCAGAGGTACCTTGACTTATATACTACAAGAAGAGCATCTTATTTAAAAAAAATAAAGATAAGACAGAGGTTGTCTCAGAAATAAAGGCAGGTAACAATGCTTCTTAGAATCAAATGGAGATATGAACAGAGATATTTAGAGAAGGTAGATAACAGATGTCATTATAAAATAGCATCTAGATGAATCTGAAGACTAAGATACAAAAAAAATATGGAAATAAGATAGTATTAATGGAGTTGGTCATATGAAAATCATAAGTAGTAATAAGGAGCAGAAAATGGAAGTTAAAAGAGTACTTAAGCAAGACATAGTTTATAAGGGTATAAGTATCCAGAGTTGTTCCAGAAGGATAAAGTTGACTTAGTGATGGTTGAAATATGACAGACTATTAAAATAAAGTGAACTAAGTTTAAATACACTGTTGAAACATTATCTTGATGCTTAAACTCTGTTACATCTAATTCTAAAGAGCTAAAAGAACTTCTGGGTCAAGCATACTGCTAGACCATAAAAAAATGCTAGAGGGAGTAGAATTTAGATGCAAGATACTATTAGAATTCAAGATGACAGAGAAAAAGAGCTTCAGAAACAAACTTCAGGGTTGGGCACATGTATATGGCTCAACCTATGAATAAGAATATATCTCTGGGGATCTTCAAAGAAGTCCAGAGATTTCTGGAAGGTTAAGGAAAGCTTTCCTTGGGTTGAATGGGACTTGGCTTTATCTTATGTGGTATTATGCATCTAGTGAACATGACAGTCTCTAGCATGTGACCATGGGAACTGTTGAGCATGTGATGCAATCTTGTTGCAATAATATGACTTGAGAGCACATAATCATGTAAATGAACTTTCTATTCAAGAAAACCCTAGGCTAAGGCTAGGTTCTAATATTCACAGTATTCTTCTGCACAGATATTGGTTATGTAATGTGGCATATCTCAGATAAAATTCAGGTATAGTTCCCAATGATATCTGATCTATGAATCTAGATTAGAATCTGATTTGTGACAAAGATTTAATGGATCTCCTTGGCCATGCAGTAGCCATGCCTTATTCATCTCTGCCTTTTCTGTATGCTTTCCTTCCATTCTTCCACATCTACATGATATGGCTTCTCTTCTTTTTTATTTCCCTAATATGCAAGACCACTGCCTTACTTCTTAGTCATGCCCTATGCCCTTTTCTTACTATATATAGGTTGAGTACTTACTGCCATTGATAATCATAGATAGCAGTAGTTTAGAGCAGCCTTCCTGTACTTGGTCCATGCACTGACACTAGCAATATATATGGTAGGGAGTGCAAGCTGGGATTTCTCCAGTCTTTTTCTCTTGTCCCTTACCTCAGTTTTACCTGGCCTTTGGAATTAGAGGCCATTAGTGGCTCCAACTTGTCACCTGAGCTTTATTGCTTTATACAGATCTTGATACATTCTTTTATTCAGTCTAGTTGGGGCCACTAGCATAAAAGCCTCTCTAGTAGCACAAGAACAAGTTAGGAGTGTTTACCAAGATATTCCAAGCACAAGAGACAGGTAGTTTCCTGCAACATGTGGTATGCCCTTGTAGTTCCAATTTACAAAGGAATCAGAGAATAAAAAGAAAGTGGTCTCAAGGCTTAATACAAAAAATAGGTAAGACAAGAAATGTCAGGCCCAGTCATAATAAGATCAAGCCCTTAGGATTTCCTTGGAAATTCCATTAAGGCTTGAAGGTACTCCAGAGTAAACCAGAAGGTTAAAGGGTAGGCTAAAAAGCTTGGTCAGAGTGAGGACAAAGTCAAGATAGGGGGGTGTTTTCATTAATATTTGAACAACGGTACTATATACAGGAGTTACAGTACTTATAGTTCTAGAGTAGCAAAAGGTCTAAGCAAGAAAGAAAGATAAAACTGGAGTTATCTCAAAAGCAAGAGTAAATGCCAAGGTATCTAAGAGATGAATGGAGATGTCAGGAAAGACAATGTCCAATTATGTCAGACTAAAACTGAAGAATGGTAGAAAGAGGCAAAAGTTAAAATAGAAATAAGAAAGAAACAAGAGCAGGAGAAAGTGCAGAGTTGAAATGGAGTAGTCTGGAGAGAATAAAGTGAGAACTAAGATGTACTAAGTGACTGAGAATGGAAACAAAGCTAAAGTCAGAATTAAGATGGAAAGAAAATGAAGGGTTAGAGGAACTATAATGATACTAGAGCAGAAAGAACACAAGTACAATTGGGGTGGAGTGGAGTAGTGAAACAGGTAACTATCATTCTGTCCTTGATACTCAAGCTACCTTGGTGAATGCTCCTAATCTGTCCTGAAACTGGTAGGGCTTAGACTGTCATGTTCACTAGCCACATAACAAGTAGTAGTGGAAGGACCAGAGTTGCATAAAGAATAATGTAATGGAAGGTCAGGATCTACTGTGAGGAAATTATGAGGATAGGGATCTCTATTACAGATATAATAAGATTGTAGATGCAAATCTAGATTCAGATCAAAGAAAGCCAGAGCAGATACAGGGAAGATTCCAAATAAAACAGGAAACTATTTATTAAACTCATGACTTGTGCTGCTCTGGTGGATGCTCCTATCATGTGCTTATACTTGACTACTAAAAGGGCTTTTGGAAACTAGTGGCCCCAAACTAGGCTGATGGAAGAAAAGATATGTCAAAGGCCTGTATAAAGCTAGGCTTAGGATTCTAGAACAGAGTTACTGACTATCTCTGTAGCAAAGAGTAAACTGGGCTAAAAATCAAGAGAGCAAGACTGGAGAAAACCCAGCTTGTACTCCCTGCCTTATATATTGCTAGAGTCTATGCACAGATCAAGTACAGGGAGACTTCCCTAAAGTACTATTATCTATTGCCATCAATAGCTGTTATAATCATTTTTTACTTTTCACATCACGTGACCGTGGGACACCTTTATTCTTTCACCTTTTCACTTCTTCACTTCTTCACACTTTCACATTGTCACATCTTCACATTTCACTCCTTCACATCTTCACTCTTTTCACATATCAACAGCCTAGACCATGACATCATGCCAGCAGCTTCCTCATGGAACTGCTAAGGTACTCGCTCCCTTATTGCCATTGGTCGGCTGACTGTAGCATACTTAGGGCCGGATCCATTTACATGATCCGTGCACCTCACTGTAGCATATATAAAGAGGCTGGCATGAGCTGGGATTTCCCCAGTCTTGTGCACTTGAGCCTTGCGCTTTATACAAGTCCTTGACCTTTCTCATATTCCTCTTGCCTAGTTCTCTTGGGATCTAGTTCAAACCCAAGCTTTGTGGTGTTAGCGATCACTAGGACCAGTTCACGGTTTTCAGCAACGGTTGAGAAGAAACTGTTTCAATAGCAGTAAATACTCAACTTTAAATAAAGAGAAAGAATGCATGGAGCAAATATGAAGGAGTGAGGCAGTGGCCTCATGAATCAAGGAAATGGAAGAGAAGAGAAGCCATACCATAAGGATATGGGAGAATAAAAGGGAAGTATATAGAAATGGCAGAGATAAAATAGATATGATAGCAGCAAAATCAAAAAGATCCATTGGATCTTTGCCACAGACCAGATTCTCTATTGAAATTATAAGATCAGATGTTATTAGAGACTGTATCTGGATCTTATCTGAGATCTGCCACATCTCATAACCAATATTTGTGCAGGAAAATACTTTGAAATATTGGACTTAACCTTAGCCTAGGATTTCCTTGAATAGGAAGCTTGTTCACATGATTATGTGCTTTTTAGTCACATGAGTGCAATCAGATTGTATCACATGCTCAACAGTTTCCACAGTCACATGCTAGAGACCATGTGTTTGCTAGTCATATAACACCAGATCCCATTGAAATGTTACATGACCACTAACTGTGAAGATACTTATATAAGGTCAAGATCATAAGCTAGAGTTACCCAATATGGTAGAGTTCTTGTAATATGAAGATAATAATGTACTAGATGCATAATATCCATAGCCACTAATTCAAATCATATGATATAGGGGCCATATTGTAGCCAAAAGTAAATATTATATTTGTTCTTATCAAAGTGACATAAAACTCCCACAAGTAATTACAAGATGCTTTATATCTTGCACTTGAACTAAATACTGGAATACTTTTTAGAGTTACTGTATTTTCTTGTATTCTTGTACCTCCTTTAAGCTACCATTTATTTGTTTCCTCCATTGTGGGCACCCCCTATGGCTGTTTTCTTTATTCTGATCTGGGTCCATAACAGCTAGACTAGTTTAAGAGTAGATACTTTAATAATATGGACATTATTACTCTGTATACTCTAACAAGAAGTCATCAGACAGAAAACAATATTTAGATTGTTTTTTTTATTGGAGCCTTATGTCTAGAGTTGCAGTCAACAAAGTCACTGTATATATGCACATGATGTTGAGACTATTGTATGCAATGCCCCTCCATATCTCCTAATTCAGGTGTGCACGTGATCATTCCTGCAAGGACTGGAGGATACCTGTTGATTTCATTACAAATGAGAAATCGATTACTGTGAACAGCCAAAAGAGTATAACATAAGGCGCCCGAGCGACAAATGGAGGCTGCAAGGGGTTGAGAGAGGTGGGGGGAAGAACGCTATAAGGCTACAGTGGCTAGGAATACAGTGTGAGAGGGGTATCGGACGGAGACTTCTTAGAGCATATATATAGCCCAAACCAAAAAAGGACGTGAATCTGTTCTCATATGGCTGTTCAAAACAGCGCAACATGTCAGCAAAGAAGGAAAGTTGGAAGTAACAATAGAGAAAACAAAAATGGACGTACCAATCTTCATCCCCTGATCCGCCGTCAAAAGCTCTAAACCAAGCTTGTATGGCGCGAGCATCTCCCGACACTGGTCCCCAATAACATGATTTATCGGTTGCTCCGAGTTGAAATGCTCCTTGCAGTGCATGATGTATACTCTCAAACCGGTGAGTGCGCCGTGTAACGCCTCGAGGGGAAGGGGGTCCCTTTTCAGCTTTTTCCTGGGACGCGACAACCCTGCCTTGCTCTCCTCTGGATATTTGCGCACGAGAATGACCTCGGTCGCAAGCGAGATCATTTCCTGGACGAGGTGTTCCGGGCTGAGGTGACCCCACAAAAACTCGTTCGGCCGGCCGGCAGGGTAGGAGCACTCGATAAAAACGGCTGAGAGATTGTGCGGGATCTTGGGCGCCGCCGCCCGCCAGACAGTGACATTCCTTGGCTTGACGGCAACGCTGTCAGGCTCGACATCACCAAAGAATACGAATTCGTGTTTGCTGGGTATGTGTTTGATGAAGAAGCACGATCCCTCGTACAACCCCAGCTCGTTCTTCCCATGACTAATCGTCATAGTGCGCACCGCAACATCGGGGAATATTGTCTTGTACTTGCCATCGGCGTGGAGCCTAGACGACCGCCCAACCATCAGAAGATGACATACATGGTTAGCTCCGACATCGGAATTTCGTCGAGCGTATGATTGGGGGAACACGAGACTCACGCGTGGTAGACCAACCGATATAACGGATTCGTCTCGTCATAGGTAGCTAATCTGGGCCAGACACGATCGGAAAAAACGGACTCCAGATCTTTCAGCGTCTGCAGGGAACCGTATATTCGTTTGTTACCACCCCCGATCGTGCCGGCAGCCATGACTAGGGAGCTGATATGATCCAAATGCGCGTGCGTAAGGAGGAAGCATCTGATTTTGATGTTGTTCAGTCATTTTATCTTTCTGAAGTGGTGAGCACAGGCTTACTTGACGTTGGAATATACGGTGAAGGGTGTTATCTTTTTTGAGGGATCCTCGTCTGCAGGACGCTCGCCAAAAATATCCGGGCTCCCCTTCAAGATATGCTTGAGCGCACCATGCCCGGACCCTGAGTGTTGTGAGGGCAAGTCAACTATCGGCGGTAACGTGTATCCGGTAGATAGGAGCGCACCTGCTTCGAGTGCAA
Source organism: Pulveroboletus aff. viridisquamosus (assembly GCA_038088935.1). Classification (NCBI taxonomy): domain Eukaryota; kingdom Fungi; phylum Basidiomycota; class Agaricomycetes; order Boletales; family Boletaceae; genus Pulveroboletus; species Pulveroboletus aff. viridisquamosus. The sequence continues at coordinate 19,569 of JBBPJW010000424.1, forward strand.
TGATCCCATCGTGCCAAGAAGCACCACACGGTTTGACCAAATATCTATGCAAGCATGACGGGACGGGTTGAGGGGGAGAAAAAAGATGCGGCATGGATTGTGAGACATACCCCGACAGGTTGGTTTCGTCGAGACCTCCACCCGAGCCGACGACGACGATGTCAAATGCGGGCATGGAATGGGGAATTGAGCGAACGAATAAATGGGACAGGGAGATTGGAGGTTGTTATATAGTTCGGTCGGAGGATGTTGCTCGACGCAGCGGTGGGTGTGTGCAAGGCACATCTCGGCTATTCCGCGAGATAATCACAATAAGGCCCTGCAAGTTCTCGATAAAAACGACGTGTCTTTGGCTTCATCGTCCCCTCACAGTGAACACCTTTTTCGACCGTCTCAGTCTTGGAACTGCGCGCTCCTCCATAGCACCGCTTACCTTGTCCAGCCTGCCTTGTTCTCGGACCCCCAGAACAGGGCTCACAACAAGCAGATGCTGCGCATTCTCATAATCGGGAAAACAACATAGACCACACAGAGTTCGTGTGAGAACCCCAAAATCGAAACAAAAGGGACCAAGCAGGCCGAGCATCGCAGTCAGGGTCAAATACTGGTCAACGCGTGATGGGTACTGGCATCACTCCACAAGATGCGTTGGTAAAAGTCCGAGGGATCTATTCATAGACGAGGAAAGGAAGGTCGACGAGGGGATAGGAATGAGCGTGCATGTGAGTATGTATTCCAGAAAGATCAAAAGGATTTCCGCCGACTCTTCAAGGAGAGCACGTAAGTGTCGAAACAAAAGGAACGAGGGAAAAAGGAGAGAATAATACAATGCGAGATGGCTGATAAAATACTATAGTGGATCCTGACCAATCTCCCCATTACGCACCCAGTAGACTGTTCAGTGCTCTTTGTACGTCGTAATCGTGTGCCTCAAGTGCCGCAACTGCTTGCTGCCGGCCAAAACCCATCGCTGCGAGTTGCTTGACGGGCTCGACGTCATCGTCCCCCGTCGACGTGACCCGACCTGGTTCATCATCCCGCGCAGAGTGTGCGGGTACTGGTGGTACCGAGTCCTGCTTCTTTCTTCTCCCGAACAGGCGAATCTGGAAGACACAAATCAGAAATCATCTTCACTCACGTGCGTTGGAAGAACTCACGCTAAGTTTCGAGTGCCGAGGTGGTGGGGCAGGCTTCTCGTGTACAGTCTCTTTTGTAGATGGAGAGGTCGACGGTCGTTGTGCCTTCGGGGATGCAACCCGAGGTGGTGGCGACGTGGCACGTGGCTGGGGGGAATCTGACCGTATCGACACAACACGAGGAGAAGTGGGACCACGTGGAGACGTGGGGGGTGAAGCTGGCTCCTGCTTTCCGGTGTCGGGCTGTGGTAGAGACAGCGGGTTCGTAACGACGTTCGAAGCTCGCGATGGGTGTGGATCGTCAAGCTTAAGGGCCTGAGACGAATCAAGCCCTCCGAATGCTTCTTCAAATGAGATACTACCCAGGCCTGACTGGTCCGCCGCCGTATCTTCGGGCTGAGGAGCACTGGTTTTGGCAGGCCAAGGACCCGCCGAAAATGCATCCTCAAATGAGGCCGGTACTTGTGCGGGTTCTGTGTTCGCAGCAGCCAGTACACCGCCATTCACAGGCAGGAAGAAAGTACCTTGCAGGCTGTTTGCACTCGCCACCACCTTTGCGGTTGTAGTGCTCCCATTCTCAGGGGGAGCATTAGACGAGACCACGGTTGGGAGCTCGGTTGCTGTCCCAGAGGAAGTGCCGAAATCGAAATTGTCCTCAAACGCAGAGTCGAACGAGAAGTTTGAAGTTGTCTGAACGGGGCCGCTGGATGTGCCCTTGCCAAATGCTTCGTCAAAACTGCTCAATCTACTGCTGTCATTGCTTGTCAAAGGCATGTTGACAATAGTAAACCCTGAATCGTGACCATCCTCGGGTGTGGCGGCAGGCTTCGTCAACGGCACACCGAATGCATCAAGTGTAGCGGAACCACTTTGGGCTGGTGAAACGTTATTCGTCGGCGATATGACATCCGGCGGCGCGGGAACTGCGACCACTACTGGTGTATCATTGGTAGTACCGAAGATATCGTCAAAAGAGACAGGAGGAGGAGGCGGTGCAGATTCATCCTTAATCGATGGTACCTCTAAAGGATGACTTTCCTGGCCCTGCGAAGTTCCCTCATGCTTTTCTTCTTCGTCACTATCTGTGTCGCTGTCTGTTTCGTCGACATCCAACTCGTGGAGATCCGTTGACAAGTCCGTCTCGTTCTCTTTGCCACCACTCTGCTCGGATGGAATATCATCCAAGGCGGGGAAGTGAGCAGCAGTAGAATCCAACGAGGGAAATTGAGGCGTCGCCTCGCCGCCAAAGTTTACAGATGTGGTGCGGTTCGGAAGTGTGCTGAACAGTTCTTCCGTGGGTGATGAGACAACCCCCGCAAACTCTCCGAGAATCATTTTTACTTTCGGCGTGCTCATACCCACATCTGCCGCGTCATTGTCCAGAGCAACCTCAGAAGACGGCTGCGACACGGAATCAAAGGCCTGCGAGATGCCAAATGGGTCGTCGAATACCGTGGCCGCGGCACCTGGTGGAGACAGACCCGGGGGAGGAGATACAGATGCAGTCGAGAAGGACATGAAGGACGACTGTGGCCGAGGAGTTGCTGATCCCGAAGACATCGCCATTCTCTCAAACGGGTTGTTACTCTTGCCGCCGCTAGAGCTCAAGGAGCTGCGACCAGTGACGTCGGGAGTAATCGGTAATGGATGAGCAGCAGCAAACAACAGGTCAGCGGGGGACTTTGCCTTTTCGGACTCGAGGGATGACTGTAGTGGAGGTAGTGTCCTCCCTGCTTCGATTTCGGCCTCCACTTCCTCTCGTTCCTTAACTGTATTGGCAACGTCCTTTTGCGCTTCTTCGAGCTCCTGGTCAACTTTGGCCTTCTCGGTCTCCTTTGTCGCTAGCTGTTTGCGAGCGATCGCGAGCAGACCTCTTTGCTGCTTGGCATCCCTTTTAGCTTTCTCAACCTCTTGCCTGGCCACAGAAATCTGCGTGGTCGCCTCAGCCATGCGACGATTGAGGTCACGAACCTCCTCCTTATCCCGGAGGAATGATCCTTCGATCTCCGCCTTCTCTACACGAATCGCACTGAGATCGCTCTCACTCCTAATCAGTTCTTCTCTCATTTTTTGGATCTCCACACTCTGGTTAGCATGTCGTTCCTTGAGCGTGTTCAACAATCCCGTCTCCGTTTCGAACGAAGCTTTCGCAGAAGCGAGTTGTGTCTCCAAAGCAGAGAGCTGAGCCGCTTGGCTAGCCAGTTTGGTTTCCAAGGTTTCTCGTTCAGTCTTGGCGTTCTGCACTGACCTATCTGTAGAATTGACTTGATTCTGGAGGTTTCCGATCTCCACAGATCGGTCGTGCAGTGGTGGTGGCGGGTGCGCTTCGTCGTCATCTCCGAGAAGATCTTTGTGCAACGCTACAGCTGAACACAAAAACATAAATGAATCACTCGAAGAAAGAGAGAGAACACAGGTCATACAATTACGAGCTACCGAAGTAAAGGGATCATCCAGAGCTTTTGGAGGTGCACGGGCAGCTGGAGGTGGAGAAACTGTTGGAGGCGTAACCCCAGTCCCATGGGATTGGAGGGCGTTGTGCTGGGGTTGGACGTTCACAGTCGATGTCTGTGGGAAATCGTCCCATAAGAGATCGCGTATTGCTTCGGTTGGCTGTGGAAGTGCAGCAGTAAACGGTGAAGTAGGACCATCCGATCGCATTGAGGGAGGAACGAGGGTTGGGGGAAGTGCAGTCGGGATCTCCTTACCCGACAGTTTGCCCTGAATCAAATGCATCGCTACCGCAAATCCATCCTGTGTTAAACGCCCATCGTTGTTGATGTCGGCAAGATCCCTTTCGGAAGAATCAGTCCGTATCCGACGAGTTGTGGGGGAATGGACGCACCAAACTTGAGCAAGGACTTCCTCCGACAACTTGGACTGCAACATAAAAGGAACCGCAACGTCGCCTTCAATGTATCCTCGTTTGTGCGAATCCAAGGTATCAAAGAGACGGTCTGCGCTAGCTTTCTCGACAGGGGTAACGTCCCAAGGCCCTGTGGCTCGAAAACCTACGCCTGGGAAAGGTGGGACTGCAGGTGTTTGCGCAGCTGGCGCAGGTCGACGGGAGGGAAGTGTGGGTGCCAAATTCGGTTGACCCGTGAAATTTGTTTGTACGGGAGGTTGCTTTACAGCGGCGGGAAACGATGTCGCCGTTACTGGGCTGACGGGATGTCCGCTACTGCCAGTTGCGTGTGCAACCACAGTGGTTCCAACTGCTTGCTCATACAAACCTGAAGGGAGAGACTTGGGTATAAATGATAACTGGCCAGACATCGTTGCTTGAATCAAATACATTGCTATCGTAAAGTCGGTCAGGTCGAGCACACCGCGATCTTGTGTGTCTGCCAAAGACCTAAAAAGACATTCGAAAACCATGCAACATCAAGAATGAAGGGATACAGACCATACTTGAGACAGCTTGTCTACAGCAAGCTTGGACTTGACGAAGATGTCGCGCGCTTTTTCACCTGTTGCAAGACTTTGAGTCAGTCCGAACCTTACCAGGGAATACCCGGCATACCACTTAATAAACCGTTTACTGGCCCGCAACCCTGGAAGAGCCTCGCAAATTTGGCCTTGTCTTGTGGTGTGAGGAGGGGTAAACCCGGCGGAGGAGACTTCGGTATCGACATGCCCGTGCTTTGTGGGACCAGAGGTGTATGAACACCATCGATGGAAGCGAGTGGACCCGCTGTCACACAAATGTCAGCGTACGCAACACAGACACGGTCACAAGCCCACATTTGCTAAGTAGCGCCTGGGAGATCTTCTCTCCCTTCTGAGCCCAGCCCATGAGACGGACGGCAACAGCGACGCCCTTCCTAGTGAGGAAGCCGTTGTTGTCCTCGTCTGCAATGTTCCATATCTCGCCGAGCACAGTTGGTGTGAGTTTTGCGCCGCTGAATATTCTGACCGCGACGTCGCCGGTGAGGACGCCAAACTTTTGAGGATCCGCTTGGACGAAGATCTGGTTGACCAGGGCGAGCTCCGCGGGTGTTGGCGTGAAATGTGAGGTCATAGTACCAGGAAGCAAGAGGTTATGGAAGTGTTATGGGTTCAACACGCAAACAGGATGGGTACTTGATTGAAACTGGCGGCAAAACTGCGCATCCGGAGACGGACGTGAGTGTAGAAGTGCCAGCGCTGAGAACAGCAGTGGCAACCGACCCTTTGCCGACCCAACTGAAATCACTGAAAATATACCTAAACTTACTTCACACCCCCGCTATGACCTTGCTCGTGTCTATGCAGATTGTCCATGGTCAAAGAAACTTGGCCGGTAACAGCTACTAGGTCATCCTATTCATGAGAACCGTCGACGAGGTATGTATCCTCAAACGACCCTCCTGCCCACCAACAGGGTAGGCACAGGCGATGTATCCACCCTTGTGGCATGTTGAGAACTGAAGCCAGGGAAAGATCGTCTCCTGAAGATGCTACAAATCAAAGTTGAAGTAAGAGGAGGCACGAATGAATGTCTATTGTCACTGCAGGGCCATGGTGCAAACTTCCTCATGCAAATGTGCAAATGTGATCAACTGACTATTGATGCAATGTTTGAGACTAGTGACCAACACAAAGGGCATTACGACCTATTGGGTACCATTTATCTCCACACTTGTTGCTGGGGAGTGTCTGCTCACGAATTCGTATGCAAAGTAAGCATTCTCGCTTTAGATGTTATAGTAGTTCGACTCCGCCGGCAGGTGCAAAGAGCTGGGGATTATGTGGTTTCGTTAGCCATGTGTTTGCTCGATGCAGGAGCCGACTAACAGTATACTGGCCGTGCAAGCATGCCCTGTGGCCAGGACATCATTTCCCACCCTTTCTACTGGCTTGTGCCCCATTGTAAATTCACCAATGTCCCGACATTTTCAGTGGGGACATTGAAGGGAAGTGGTGTGTTATACATGGTGTATCTTGTATACAATGTGGTTGGTGTTACCTCTTCAGTTGAGAATACCTCACTTTGACAGAGAAAAGAACTTGAGATCATATATTACATACATGGTAATTTTATGAAGGGTTAGTCTGGTAAATAACTGAGAATTACTGCTGATAGAGATAAAGACTGCTATGTAAAATACAGTAATGTGGCTTAAAGAATTGTTCCAATATTTGCATGTTTTGTATTGACTGCAATGGTTTTCAACAACATCTAATTATTATCCTTGACTAGAAGTATATGAATTGAAGTGCTTTCTCCTTGCTTTCTATCAGTTTAAGAATCAGAGCATTTGTTTATTGTTTCAATAGGCCTGGGTAGGGACTAGCATAGACCTTGAGATAGATGACAAGGACTAAGGTAAGGCTCAAAGAAGTGTTAGCCTAGTGACAAAAGATGTGGTATAAACATGGGACAGTGCTATGAGTCTCTTAGTTGGATGGTGAAGATGAAGCAAGAATACTAGTGTTATGTGCTTAGCAAACACTAATAGTCTTATTATGTGACCATGAGACTCACTTGCCTAAATGAGGTTAACCCTAGGTATTGGTTTGGTTCTTATCAGAGTATTTTCCTGCATATAGTATTGGTCACATGATGTGGCAGATCTTGAGATGAGATCTAGATTAGGATTGATCTGTGGCAGAGATCCAGAAAGAATCTCCTCAGTCTTATGGTTGCCTGGCCATATTCATATCTGCTAATGCTATATGCTTCCCTTCCATTCTTATGCTTTTCTTCCTATATTTCTGATCTGTGAGGCCACTACCTTATCTCTACCCTCTGCCCTATGCTTCTTTATTTATTAGCTCTGTGTACTTACTGCTATTGGTCCATAGATAGTAGTTACCATTCCTGTACTTGGTCTGTGTGCATCTGTTAGTAATATATAAGAAGTAGGAAGAGACTTTGGGCAATCCAGTCTTGACCACTTCTTGTTACAATTTATTTTCACTTTTTTTTACTTTTACCCACTTTGCATTTTTTCACTTTGACTCTTCACATGTCACATCATGTGACCATGGTAACCCTTACCATTTCACTCTTTTACCATTTCACTCTTTTACCATTTCACTTTTTTACCTCTTCACATGTCACAGGGCCTAGACCATGATATCATTGCCTGGCAGTTATCATGTGGTACTGCTAAGGTACTCACTCTCTTATTGCCATTGGACAGCTTACTGTAGCATAGTTTAGGGCAGACTACAGATACATGGTCTGTGTGCATTTCTATAGCATATATAAAGGGCTGGCACAAGCTGAAATTCCCCAGTCTTGTGCACTTGAGCTTTTAGCTTTATACAAGGTGTTATGTACCATGCTGAGTGCAATCCAAATATACACAAACACCAGTGAGTGACAGGCAATGACAACAACAAGAGGGCTTTTGCACTAGTGGCTCTGAACTAGGCTTGTGAATCTTGAAGAGGGGATAACCTAAATTAGCACCAGGAATCCTAGTGTTCAGGCATTAAGAGAGGAACCAAGGAAAAGGGGTGTAAAAATACAAGTAATCAAGACTGGAGAGACTCCAGGTCTTGCCCACCCTATATATATATTGCCAGGAGGCATAGCCTTATACACAGGATAAGTAATCTACTATCTATGTAACCAATAGCAGTATTCTCTCATACCTTCTTAAATAGGAAAGTGGGCATAGGGCATATGAGTCAGGAGTGAGGCAATGGCCTCACAGATCAAGGGATTAGAAAGAGGAACCACACCATAAGGATATGGGAGAATAAAAGTGCATTAGAGTCAATGGATATGAATAAGGCATGGCTGCCATAAGACCAAGGAGATCCATCTAGATCTCTGCCACAGATACAATCCTAATTTAGATCCATTAGATCAGATGTCATCAGTATTGATCTAAGATCTCATCTAAGATCCAGCCACATCATATGATCAACCCATCAATGAGGAATACTCTGATATAATAATTCAAACCTAGCCTAGGGTTTATTCTTATATGGCAGGTGAGTCCCATGGTCATGTGAGTAAACTGTCAGTGTTTGCTGAGCACATAACACAAGGCCTTGACTCTTTTCTTTTTTACTTTTGCCTAGTTCTTAGTGGATCTAGTTTAAACCACTGCTATTAAGTTGCACTCATCAGTATCAGCCATAAGACATGAGAATAGGGTGGTAGCCACCATTTCACTTCTGTTACTAGGCCTTAACTGGTGCTAGTCCCTATAAAGTGTGGTATTTGCATTCTTATTGGACCTTGACTCACTTTCCTTCCTTTACTGCCTAGTTTGGGGCCACTAGTACAAAGGCCCTCTTGTTGTTGTTGTCACTGTCACATGCTGGTCCACACCATGTATAGAAGCACTTTAGTTAGGTGCATAACAGCTAGAACTTGCTAAGATAAAAAATCAAGGTATCTGCCAATAAGAAGTTACAAACAGGAAGCCTCCTTAAAGAATGTCCATATTAAAAAACCATAAACATGAAAACATGTGCTTGAGATTGGATTCCCCAGTCTATGCCCTTACCTCTTATATATTGCAGACTATAGTGCATGAACCAGGCTATAAGAAATATATAAGGTAGCATAATAATGTTAAAGGGTTTAGACTAACCCTGATAACATGATATAAGAAGAAAGGGGCTAAAATTTAAAGCTAAATAGAAAAGTGAAAAGTAAACTATAGCTAAGTAATATAGTTTATAATAGTATGGGCCATGATGGGTAAGTCCATGTGTTATATTCCATAATTCAGATCCAATTCCAATTTAGCTTATGCTTGGTTTTTACACTTAGTGCTTGCCAGTAAAGCTACTCTGGCCCTTTAATTTCCCTTCATGCGACTCTGGCCCCCTGTTACTACTCCATCCCACTCCAGTTACACTTATGCTCTTCTTGCCCAGTCATCAGTACAAGCTTCTTTAATCCTTCATTCTCTTTTTACCCTAATTCTGACTTTAGCTCTGCTTCTGTTCTCAGTTACTTGATACATCTTAGTTCTTACTTTATTCTCTTCAAACCTTTCCATTACAACTTTGTACTTTCTTCTACTCTTGCTTGCTTGCTGTCCCTTGTTTCTTTTTACTTCTTTCTGCCATTTTTTAGTTTTAGTCTGATATAACTTGACACTATCATTTCTAACATCTCTATTTGTCTTCAAGATATTTTGATATCTTATCATACTCCATATTCTGAACTTAATTCCAATCCAGCTTCTACTTGGTTTTCTGTACTCAGTGTTATGGCTCCAGCCTAACACAACAGTCTCATGTGACCATGGGAACTGTAGAGCACGAGATGCGCTGGTCATATGATCAGTTGCATGTGATCGTGTGAACAAGTTGCCTAATAAGGCAAACCCTAGGCTAAGGCTAAGTCCTATATTCAGAGTATTCCCTTGCATAAGGTATTGGTCACATGATGTGGCAGATCTCAGATGAGATCCAGATTCCTCTGATGATATCTGATCTCTTGATCTAGATTAGGATCTGATCTGTGGCAGAGATCCAGATTGGATCTCCTTGGCCACCAGGCAGCCTTGCTATTTTCATTAACCTATACCTGTGCTATCTTCCATTCTCTCACATCCTCATGGTGTGGCTTCTCTTCCATTCTCTACCCTTGATCCATGAGGCCACTGCCTCACTTCTCATTGTTGCCCCATGTTCTCATTCATATATCTATTTAGAGGTTAGAGCTACTTTAGCTATTGGTGTCCACAGATAGCATCTTTAGGGTAGACCTTCTGTACATGGTCTGTGTGCAGACCCCTGACAATATATAAGGCAGGAAGTGCAAGCTGAGGTTTCCTCAGTCTTGCTCTCTTGACCTCTTGGCTGGTTATACAGTCTGATTACTCAGCACTGCTGGCTATTGGTTTACACAAGGGCCCAGAACTCATTCCATTCTCTACTCACCTAGTTAGGGGCCACTAGACCAAAAGCCCTAGCAGTTATCAGGAATAAACAAGGAGCGTCTACCAAGGAAGAACTTGAGTATCAAGGAGTAACAGGTAGTCACCCGTTTCACTCAGTACTTGCCAGTAAACTATACTAGTCCTTGATTCTCCTTCAGGCAACTCTAACTCTCCTGCTACTACTCCATTTCACTCCAGTTGCCCTCATATTCTTTTTACTTTAGTATTATTACAGTTTCTCTGACCCTTTATTTCCTTTCTATCTTAATTCTGACTTTAGCTTCATTTCCATTCTCAGTTACTTAGTACATCTTAGTTCTTACTTTGTCCTCTCTGGACTACTCTGTTTCAACTTAACACTTTCTCTTACACTTTTTCCTTTCTCATTTCTATTTTAACTCTTGCTTCTTCCTGCCATTCTTTAGTTTCAGTCTAACATGATTAGATATTGTCTTCTCTGATATCTCCATTTATCTTTTAGATACCTTGGCATCTACTCTTGCTTCTGAAACCACTCCAGTCTTATCTTCCTTCCTTGCTTAGATTTTTTACTACCCCAGAACTATAAGTACTGTAACTCCTATATATAGTACCTTAGTTTGAATATTGACAAAAACACCCACCATTTTAACTTTGTCCTTACTCTGACCAAGCTTCCCAGCTCATTCTCTGACCCTCTAATTTACTTCAGAGTATTTTCAAGCCTTGATAAAATTCCCAAGGAAATTCTAAGGGTTTAATCTTATTATAACTAGGTCTAATGCTTCTTGTCTTGCCAGTCTCTCATGTTAAGCCATAAGACTACTTTTTTTTTCATCTCCAAACATTCAATAAATTAGAACATTGAGCTATGAAAGGATATATTAAATAAGATAAATCCAAGTTTCATTTAATCCAGGGAAACTCTTTTTGACTCTTTTTAGAAACTCTCCAGACTTCTTTGGAAGCTTCTGGAGCTACATTTTCTTTTATGATTCAAGCCCCATTAGTGCACTTGACTCTGAAGTTTGCTTCTGGAGTTTTTCTTATCTTTTGTAATTGTTATACACTGGCACTACTTAGCTAGGGGCTATTTTTTATTCTTACTCTAAGCTAAATTCTCTTTACTATTTACTGTCTTTGACCACTTTCTTTGATTTTATCTTATCTTATCTTATCTCAT
>JBBPJW010000425.1:0-30677 GCA_038088935.1 Pulveroboletus aff. viridisquamosus
GGGCGGGAAAGGGGGGGGGGGGGGGGGGGGGTCGGGCGGTTGGGGGGGGGGTGGGGGGGGCGGGGCGTCGGCGGTGAGAGAGAGTTTGGAGGAGAGATCGGTGGTCACGATCGCAGGGATGTTGGGTGGCATGTCGGGACAGGGGAGAAGGAGTCGGGCGAGGGAGAGTAAACGACATATAAATATGTGAACCGAACGTTGGCAGGACGAGATCTGAATGACCAAACGATTTCGGGTTGCCGCAACCCCCTTGTCTGTGCAGAACATTCCACCGGAAGACACAGCCTCTGTTCCACTGGAAAATCCAAGGCACCGACCACACGGTCGTCTCCACCTCAGTGCCATTTCAGCGGGGCCTCTGCTCGCGATGCGTAGGATGAGATGCGCTTACCGTCTCGTCCCATGCCCGTCGTGACTCTGTGGTCTTGTCTTGTCCAGCTGCCAATCTCTACACCTCCCATTTTGGGATGCAGATCATCCCCCCCTGCACGTCTACGTCACTTCACCCACCTCCTCCCGACCTCCACGCCCCCACCCCGTGCTTCATTATGTGTCCTGGGTCGCCCTCTCCTCCCCCTTTCCTCATGCACACCAGTCTGCTCCGAGGCGACTCCTCCGGCTACTATATCCCTCGTCGACGTCCTGCAGAACGTTCCAGACGACCCCGTCCTTCCATTCTCGAATTAGCACTAGTCCCCCAAATAAGATCATCAACGTGCCGGCAGATGTGCAGACATCCGCACGGTTTGATCTGACTCACTTCCTCATCGACGGCTTGGCCATGCTGTCGCTCGCGTTCCATCGTGTGCTACGTCACCCAGGTACTGCTCCTACCATCCGATATCGTTATCTCTCCCCCGTCTTCCTTTCTTCCTGCCTATGGCAGCTACAACCCACCTGCATCCCAGGGTACGCGCGTCCTTGCCTCACGGAAGTCACCGGCGGCGACCGCCCTGACCTCGTACCCCCTGTCAACAGTCCATCAGCCACCCATTGACGCGTCAACCGAGAGAACTGGTCGGTCATCGATCTGTCTCCGTTGCGGCCACATCCGCCTGTTCGTCCGGTCAGGGTCCGAACCCACGTTGACAAGGCGTGTTTTGGGCATTATTAGCTGCTTGACTCTCTTTCTAATGGTCGTACCTGTGGCCCAGCATTGTCACTCTTTAATATGCCGTCTTCCCAATCGACCCACAAACAACCCACGAACAGACACGGATCACGTTGGTGACCACCTATTAGTTCTTGGCCTCGGTCAGTTTCGGCGCTGGGCCGTCCAAAGAAGGCAGGTCCAGTAATTCTAGATATTCCATGCAGAACATTCCAAGATGTCCTTCCAAAAACCCATACTGGTTGAATAATTGTGATGACAGAACCAAACAATATCTACCCGACCTTGTTCCAGAACGTGACACGGCGGAAATAAATTTTTCACATTCCATCCATGGCCCGTCAGTCCCGTCGGAAGCACTCTTTGACGAGCTCACTCGACGGCACATTCATCCTGAAGGTCAGTTCTGGAGGATTCACGATCGAGTGTTTGGACAATTCCATTCTTCCTTAGAGTGCTTCAGCACACATCAAGTGAGGTCCCTTCCCGCAGAGTGACACACGAGACGCCGTTTGTGAGTCCGCCGTGTTTCATACCCAAGACCGCCTGTCACTGCTGGGTCCACCCAACATAGGTCCACGGTGATACGAATCGGTCGGGGCTATGACTCGCTGATAGACATGACTTTTTCACCCAGCAAGTCGATCCTCGTTTTTGGATATTGGGCGAACAACGAGTTCTGCAATCGCACACGCTCCCAGGGTGGCCGCTATACCGAGTCAAACGATAGTACTCACCAGGATCTGTTATCTCTCCCATTACCACTGGGGAAAGTGGTGTATCTATACGTGACCAAGGGGCCTCGCACCCTCTTCCCACCATCAAAACACAGAATGCCAGACGTCGAGCTGGCACCCGTCATAGGCACTCGCTACCAATCTGCGGCGTAGTCGCATCAGGCGGATCTTGAAGCTTGAAGAGCCAACAAGCGTAGTCACTCAACGTTAAAGGTGGTCGATGTTGTGTGGTCCCGTCACCCGGTGTACGATGCCAAGCCTTGTGACGCCGCACACACGCGTCTATGGTGGGTGGCAGGTTGGGGGTGATCGTGTGAGACACAAATCTATTCAAGGACGAGCTGGCCATCATCACATTGTGGACACGACGTGCCGCCCTGCCTAGCATACACAGCCTATACGGCGATCGACGATGGGGGCCAACGAGGTGTACGTCTGCAGCAGCCCTCGAGTTCGGGCTTGAATGGGTTTTCAAGTGTCGACGCAACCACAAACGCACTACAAATGGATCCCCGTTGTATGATACCGAGCCAAAACGACCGGAACGGATTCCGGCGCAGCTCACCGCGTGGCGTGTACAAGTCAAAAAGTTGACACCGGAGACACGGAACGTACGGAGAGGAGAAGAGATGGATTCAAACGGGCTACGCGAAAGCCACCATGCTGCCACCTCGCCATCTGGGGAGCCTTGCATGTGGAACCGGCGGGGATAATATACACAAGATGACCACGAACGGGCCGACACTGCAGCCAAGTGCACAACGGATCAGGCTCACGAACTGAACCAGTTTCAAAGGTCAGACTGAAAAAAAAAACGTTGTTCGGGCAGTGGTCGTACCTGGTCACGTCAGCAGAAGACGGACGACGTGGTCGCCGGGTGGGGGCTTTGGCGTGACATACGTTCTCAGGCAAGGGAAAACGAACGGACCAATGGACTAGCTCGTTGGGAAAGCAGTCCCACTGGTCAGGATCACTATGGCAGCGACAGTGAGAGTCGACTCGCAGTCTGACAACACGTCGTACAACCAAACGTGCGATGCACCCAAGTGAAACGCGCAAGGAGCTGAAATGCCGCGGCATGCTCCCCCTGTCCTCCCCACATGCGTAACCCATCGTCATGTAAGGGAAAGTTGCACTTCCATTACACTCCCCACGCAGGACGCGTGTGCAGATCTTATGCAACGTCTGTAAGCGAATGCAATTGCCCGCACGTTGCGTACACATGGCCACTGGGAGGAATTCTAGAAGAAATGACCAGATAACGTGTAATAACGTGTCGTCTATATGTTCTAGAAAAATCGGCTGCTCACGAGTTATGAGAGCTTGCGTAAAAATGGAATAATCATATAGAATAGCCAACGAATGGATATGCCAGACGAACGGAGAGGCGTACGTGAAACCTTTGCCTGCCTTAGTCCCTGAATATACCAAGTCATACCTTCTCTGAGGCTTCATGGCGTGGGGCTTACCACCTGCGGGGTAGGTACATGCCCGTTCACCACGTCGCTTCCTGGCTCTTCATCGACTCTTTGAATCAGTTCCGCTTGACCTCCCTTGTCAACAACACCTTGCTTCACTCGCCCCATTTCCCTGATGAAGCTGGATCCCCAAAAAGCCGCGGAATATTTGTTGACGTATTTGAACAACTTGCGATGGTTCTCAGCACGTGTCTCAACATTCATCGTAACGGCCTCATGAATAGCGTTCGCGACTTGTTGCGAATCCCACGGGTTGACGACAATAGACCCGTTGAGACTCTGAGCAGCCCCCGCAAACTCGGAGATGATCATCACGCCCTGGCGCGCTTGTTGGCATGCAATGTATTCGTATGACACCTAGTAGAGTGCGGACGTCAGTAGACATTATAAACGGCGAGGCGTGCCCTTACGAGGTTCATTCCATCTCGTGTGGATGAGACGAGACAAACGTCGCTGATGGCATATAGGGCGCACAGCTCGTCAAACGCAAGGCTCTTGTGCATGAAATGGATAGGCATAAACTCCACTGTTCCGAAACGACCATTGATGCGTCCAACCAATTCGTTCACCGTTGATCGCAAGTTCTGGTATTCCTCGACGTCTTGACGAGAAGGAACGGCGAGTTGTACCAGCACCACCTTTAGAAACATCAGTATCCGTGTTCTCGAACATGCAGGTGCTCACCTTTCCGATCCACTCTGGATGTTGTGTGAGGAAAAGCTCGAGAGCGTGCAGCTTTTGGGGGACGCCCTTGATATAGTCGAGTCGATCAACGCCAACAATGAGCTTCACACCCGCGAATCGTTGCTCAAGCTGGGCGATACGCGACTTTACAGAGTCTTTCTTCAAGTTCTGTTTCGGACCGCTTGTTCAGTGAGGGATCCCATACGACCTGTAAATTCCTCACCTCGATAAAGGAACCAGGTTCGATGCCGATGGGGAATGTGCCAACGTGTGCCAAGCGCCCCTCAAACTCAACGCCATTTGGCATCGTTGGAAGGCCGAGGATACGTGTGCATGAAGACAAGAAATGACGAGCATAATCATATGTGTGGAACCCAATGAGGTCGCAAAAGAGTATGCCGAGGAGAATTTCGCGGCGAACGGGAAGGATCCTGAGTGCTTGTCAATGGGGCCAAATCGGATACCGGAGAGGCGACGCACCGATAAATTTCGCTGCTTGGGAAAGGGGTGTGCAAGAAGAAGCCAATCTTGACACCGGGAATCTTGTCCGTGTTGGTGGAGAAGCTTTCTTCAAACCCTTCCGTGATCTTGGTCAGTTCTCGCTTCTGCCAGTCCCCGCTCGCTGTACCGTCGACAAGTCCTCGGAGAATCATGGGAAGGAGCATGAGATGGTAGTCTTGCACCCAGACCATTGTACCGGGCGTAATCCGCGAGCGGACTACCTCGGCGAACTGTAAATTGGCTTGCCGATACGCCGTCCAGTTTTCTTCATCAAAACTCATCTCGCCAGGGTGATAGTGGAACAGTGGCCATAGAATGGAGTTGGAGAAACCGTTGTAGTGACGATCAGCAACGTCGTCATCGAGGTAGACAGCGTGGCAGGAGTACTCATCCATGAGCCGCTTGTCGACATACTGACGATCCTTGGGCGGGATGAAGAACCCCGGCCAGCCGATCCACGTAAAGTTGAGCGACTTCTTGAAACCGGACAGGGCGGATACAAGTCCACCCGAGGACATCTTGAAGTGGTATTCGCCTGAGGCATCCTTGGTAATCGTAATAGGGAGCCGGTTGGAGACGACGATGAGGTGACTTCCTTGACTGAAGTCCATGTCCGTGAGGTTGGAGGGTAAGTGAGGGAAGAGCGAAGGTGGCATTACAAGACAGTCCCGGGATTATAAGAACTACGAGTTAGACCAGGAACCTACAAAAATCATGCAAAAGGACCGGATAAGGGAGAGAAGATTATCGGATCTGAATGGAACACGGAATGCGAGAACACTTGGAGACCGACAAACTCGAACGTTTCACCTGTGGCAAGTGTCCCGACGTCCAGGCAACGAGGCGAGGCTTATGGCTCATGTTCAAGAGTCCGTCCTGAACCTAATCTACGCTCTCCTCGAGATGGTTTCTTGGATCCCGGGGCGAGGAACGACGTGGCAACTGACTCTGGACTATGCACGGCGGACCGGTTGAGCAGGTCGGCGCTCCGTACATCCCATACCAGCATTACTCAAACCTGGATTCCGAGATACCCCGTTTGCAGACCAGTGTGAAATGGAATTTGGAGTACCCAGCTGGCCTGCACATGCCCTCAAGCACCAATCAGACAAATCCCAGATGCACGATGCTTTCATTACTCTGCATTACATATAGCGCACAACAGGGATGATACATGGCACGCGTGTCGTGATCAGTCAAAGAGACCAAAGCCCTGGACGAGCGTTCAGCCACGGTAAGTGACGCGCAGTCAAGTTGGCCTACCATGTCCTCATCGGATTCCTCCTTCTCCTCGGCCTTCTCCTCGGCCTTCTCCTCAGCAGCAGGAGCAGGAGCAGCGGACTCTG
This sequence comes from Pulveroboletus aff. viridisquamosus, assembly GCA_038088935.1. NCBI lineage: Eukaryota > Fungi > Basidiomycota > Agaricomycetes > Boletales > Boletaceae > Pulveroboletus > Pulveroboletus aff. viridisquamosus. The sequence continues at coordinate 5,858 of JBBPJW010000425.1, forward strand.
CAGCAACAGGGACGGCAGCAGCAAACGCTTCAGGGTTCTCCAGGAATGCTTTGGCCTAGGTGACGGGGATTAGAAAACAGTAGGTTTGTTTGAGAGATAGGTACATCAGCAACGAAGTGAGAAATGCATCGTGAGGTTCAGCATTTTCAGTGTGATAATGTGTTGAAAGCATCACAGATAGCAGGCAAATAATATGGAGCTTACCTTCTCAGCGCCCTCAAATGTGTACTCAGTAGCCAGGGAAACGGCAATGAGGTTCTTGTACGAGTTGACAAGGGAATGGAGGACGGAGACAATCGTCGGGTATTCGAGAGCGAGCGAAATGCAGGCAATTGACTTGATTCCAGACATGAAACGATCGATAAGTTCCTTTTCATCGATATCAAGAACCGAGGGAGCAAATACGTTCCCGGAGTCGAATATCTGAACCACCGTCATACCATAGGTGAAAGGAGATATGTTCAGCATGTTCAAAAGGGTAGCCTCGGATGGTCCGACACGGCCACCAGAGGTGACGACCTGAACATCCGACACGATTTCGATGGTACCGCGGGCAATCTTGGTAGGAATACCAAGAGCCTGGAAGAAAGAAGTCTTTCCAGGTTCCATACCGGTATTGCCGGCGGGGACGAAAACGTCCTTGGGGGCATAGGCACCCGCACGCGCAGGGGCAGCAACCTTGTTGGCGACGATGATATCGCGGACTTCCTTGAGCTCACAGGAAGTAAACACAAAGCCAATGTTTCCCCTGACGTGAGGGAGGAGCCTCTCGAACTGGGGATACTCGGAGAGAATAGAACGCAGGGCGCGGCGGACCATTGTGTTCTTACCCATCAAGACGACACCCTTTCCACGGAGGGCACCACGGATCTGATGCATCTGGTTCGACCCAACGTTGTCGACATTGACCAAGAAGATAGAAGCTGAATGACTAGAGTTCGTAAGCCCCTTGATGAGATGCTGCGACACGCACCATATTTGGCGATGAGGTCTTTGAGCTTGGCGAAGTAAACTTCTTTCTGTGCGCGTGTGGCACCCATCGTTGTGTATAATCACTGGACACGCTACAGCTGAAGATGAGGCATGAATATCGGTGTGCATGACCCACAAGTTCGCAACAGGTGATTTTGAGTGGATAACTAGTGCCTCCCGATTGACCTCTGTAGAAACGGATGAGCCAGAGAACGTCATGTGAAGTTAAAGAGCATATACCAGGAGTGCCAATGGATTTTTCAAGGCGACTGGTTAGGGATGTGAAGTTGTCTACTCTCGATGACAAGGTTTGGCAGTCGATATCTGCCGGGAAATGCCGTGCAAGTTCTTAAATAACGTTGAATCTCCGACGGAGTACGCCGACGGCTGTGTTTGTATTGTGTCTGACACGTGACCTCTGTCGTTTCACTACCTGGACCGTCACGACTCAGCGTTTCACTCGTCCTGTTGATGGAATGGAATGTTGCGATGGTGTCTGTCGACCGTCCGAATTCTTGGCGGCGGTCACGACAGCTATACAAGGCGAGTGTCGTACTGTACATCGATTCGCTCGAAGCCTAATTATTTTCTAGACTGTCCTCTTATTTCAATCATCCGACATTACGACCTTCAAGTTCCCCGCTCAGTCGCGCATATACTGACATGGCGGTCCCCGTAGCGGACGTGGTCGAGGAGTCCCATACGTCGCTCGCCCCTTCGTCTGCGGAATCTCACCTTACTGGTTTTGGAGATGTTTCGTCGTTATCGTTCAGGTCCCCTACGGGCTGTTTGGAAGATCGCCACCCAGGGGGGGCTGCACCTTTTCAGGTCAGTTACTCTACTACCGACACGTTAAGACGGTTTCTCTCCTCCGAAAACATTACATCAGACCGCCCTCTTATTTCTTCACCGACCACTATTCGCTCGTTGTACTACCATGTGGAGTCTATGAACCAGCTCGAGATGCTGGATTTCAAGATGCTTACCCTACTGATGGGCTTGTTTGGATCGTTGTCCATCGATCCTCACACATATCTTGTATATAGAGTCCCTCTGGCATCCCATCTTTTGAGAGCATCTACGTACAGGACACATTGGGCTTTCGTTTTGAAAGTGGGGAAGCACAAGTCAGACAGCGGAATGGTCCTTCAAGATTCTGACCGGTTCTGGTTGATGTGTGCTGAACTTGCAATGGCTCAACCTAACTCAGAACGTAAGCTTCTCCTTCCTTGGTCATATCAAATGCTGCACACAAATCTACAGCTCTTTCAGATGTTGCCTACAGCGCCATTCTGCGTGCGCGTACCCACTACCACATCATTCGTCGTCATTCTCGTCGCCCTGATGTACACGCATACTACCTTGAGGCCCTCCTAGCTATTCAAGATCCCCGTCTTTTTGATTTAGCTGCTCGTGACTTTGCTTTTCTTCTACGGACTCACCCCATATTCCATCCACGGCTGCAGCGCCTACTTTTTCGCTTGGTTGTCCAACACGGTAGATTATTGTCGACTCGATCACAAGAGGTCATCCTTACTGCCCTTTGGAGTCGTGCTCGCCAGGGAACCTCCGACCTCGTCCTCGAAGATGGTCTGTCCAAAATAACCTTCGGTGATTGCACTTTAGACACGAAGACAATTGCTCTCTCTCTCACTGCCACCTTGTTCGGCTTCGCTGGCCACCTTCCCAGAGACAACTCAGCGAGCTTGCTCCGTCATCTTTTGTCTGTTTTCTCCCCGGTATATCCACATCCTCTGCGTTGGAGTTCACTGACCGTGCTCTCCAACTTCAACTTCAATGAGACACCGTATTTTAACGGGACCCACTGCGCCAGTAATCATGCAATGCCTCCAGTAACTTCGTGTTGGCAAGTTATTTACAGCCTGGCTGCCGTAGAAAAGGTGACACACAGCTTGTCCTTGACGTTCGCAATGCAACGTACCCGTACAAAAGTCCTGGAAGCAACGCGCAATTTGCTTCAGCTGTGGTTGATGATTGTGAAGTCACGCCTGGTGTCTCGAGATTTCGCGTGTGCAATTACCACGTCCTTTCTCAAGATAACGAGCGTTCTAGCAGACCCGGGCCTATTTCTCGATTGCCGAGAACTTTTTCACGCGGGAAACAGTTCGGAAGGTTCCCAGACGTCCGTGCAAAAACTTTTTGTCGCTCAATACATTGCAGCAGCAGTGCGCGTCCAGAGCCCACTCTCAGAAGTTGTGCTCACGGCGCTGGAGACCTTTTCTTTAGACTCAAAGCTGCAACTCCAGGCCCTCGCCTCTGCCGTGGAGGCTCTTGCACCAATAGATCCGTCTCTCGCCTACACGCTCTACACCTTCGTGCAAGGGAAGGAGAAAGAAATGGATTATCGAATAACTCATATCCTTGCCATGTCATTTGCTAAACGTGGGGCACTCCACCAAGCTATTCTCCTCAACGGTCGTCAATTTTCTGTAGAAAACCGAGGTATTCTTATTTCGGCGATCGCCTGTAGTCTTAGGGAAAACCCACGGACTCGCCACCCCCAGGGTATCTTCATTTCCATTGCCAATGAACTTGCAGCTCTGTACCATTCACATGTTCCCCCTGAACACTTTCGAGGGCATCTTGAACGGCTACTCGTTGTCTTAGCACGGCATGGCAGAGGCAGCCAGCTATTACCTGTGGTGCTTTCTATCTTCGGAAGGATACCCAGTTATCTTCGGTCACGATTCTTTTCTCGATACTGCCGCGTGCTATTACGGCACAAGCAATATGCCACTGTTGGCAAACTGCTTGATGCTATCGCAGCCGTACACCCTAAAATTGCTCGATCTCTGCTCCTCCAAAGAGATCGAATGACTATGCGAGCCAAGACGTTCCGGGTGTTGAAACAGGACACCTCTTGCCGCGGCCCATCATTGCTTAGGCTATCTTCTCGTTTGCGGAGTTGTCCCTTTGCAGGGCCTCCACTCGAACGTTCGCTACAAGAACTTCTTAGATCAGGACGGGTGCTTGCTGCCAAACACATTTTTGCCTGCGCAGCAGTTATAATTCCGTCCACACGCTGCACCACCCTGGGTAACATTCTTCTCCACGGGGTCTCTCGTCAACCCACGCCGCGTAATGGGAGACGTGTCCGTAAGGTCCTCGCGTTGTTGGAAAATCTTGTCGAGCACTATGGTTTTCGACCTGACAGAGTGACGGCTAACATCCTGATCAGGGTTATGATCAGCTGGCGGTCACCGTTCAATTCCCCACGGCTTCGCGAATTGTTCGACCAACTCGTTAGGAGTGGATATCCCGCTGCGGATTATTCGCCTTTACATCCACCATTCGGAACACGACTGACGCAGTCTCCCGGTTTGTCTGGTAATTGGAAGCTCTCACCCTTTGTTTCGTTCGAGAAACATTCGCGGCCAATGTTCAAGATGTTTATCCAGGCATTCTATATGTGCAATGATGTAGAGGCTGCAAGAAGAGTGGTGGGGATACTCAAGGTGGAGGAGCATAAGAACGCCATGGCAAGGGAAGCGAGGCAGAGAGCAAGAACTAAGGGTAGGATCAAAACAGCTCAGAGGAATGTGGTTCCATTGGACGCCACTGCACCCCCAATTGATTGACCTGCCTGCCGAGGAGCTTTCTGTGAATCTCGCAAGCTGTGTACGCTCAACCAGTCGGGCCAACCTCGAAATGATTCACAATGTTTGTCTTTTGCCGGAATGCGCGGTACTTCCTGCAGATGACCACGTGTGTATTACGTTCCCCGCCGACTGCTGTGTTGCGAGTTCTATCTTTGACAGTTCAAGCTTTGGAATGCGCTTTTGGCGCCAACCCCCTTTGTTTACGTCGACCTCTTACGCCAAGATTGAATTGTCGATGATGATAAGGTGGGGCCGATCTTGAATGTCTAACTACCAGATGGATGAGCTGAACCAAACGAGGATCGCAGTGTTCGCGCTGGGTCCAAAGGCCGTGACACAAAACCCTTGAAACCGCCGATTCATGGCCATGGTTGTCGCACATCTAGGAAGCGCCGTCCCAGTCGGCCTTCTCGGACGGTGGTCTGGGAAGAGTGACCTCAAACAGAAGCAGAGGCCGTCGTTCCGGCTTTGTAGCAAGTCGATGGCTCCCCTTATGGTGCCACTCGACGAAACGAACGTGGGGCCTTGCCTACGTGCGCGCCACGTCTCATCTACTCCGTACCAGGTCGGGAGGGAGGAGCATACGAAGGCGTAACTTTCTTCTCCAAGTCAGAATCCGCCTCGTCTGGTGTCGCGATGGCACATCCGTTCGTGTAGAGCCCCTAGGCCGAGATTAAAGTGGGAAGTTGAATCCCAGAGAGACTGTCCTCGGAATACGTTGTCCGACCCCCGTCCCGGCCTCCCCAAAGATCATACGTGCTTGACAGGGGACGTCATAGCACTGACCGGATGTGATCTGCGACAAATCCACCTCGTGGGTCAAGTTGGCAAGTTGGCAAGTTTCATGTGCACTGGCATGCGCCTCGTTGGCCAGGACCGTCATGGGGTGCTCCTCACGTTGAGGGACTATGATCAGGCGGGACTGAAGCACGCACCTCGTCGCACGTTTGAGGGACAGCACTTGGTAGTGTAGCGCCCCTCCGCATTGGTGACGATGTGGATTTCCAGCAGACTGCACTCGGCTCTTGCCAAATAAATGGTGCTACATGTCGATACAGAGTTGTCATCATCTCCAGTTTGCAGAGAATTGGTTGTTTTATATAAAGTCCTTTTCAGTGAGTTCGGACGAATCTTGGCAAAGTCTACTCATGCTCACGTCAAGCACCACACGAGAGAACAGCAACCATCTAAATATCCATAGTTAGACGACAACAACATGCAAGAGGTCCACCAGCCTCTACGACTTTACAACCTCCGGCACGCTCAGATCCTCAAGACCGAGCGCGATGACTTTATCCTGCAAAGTCTGATATTCCACTCCTTCAGTTTTCGTGCGATCCGAGTCCGATTCCGATATTGTGCGAGAACCCATAGTCGTGCTCCCCACCTCCCCGTCCTTCTCTGTTGGCAGGCTGTCCCTGTTCCCGTGGCTGAATTGACAGACCACGGTTTCACTCCCGGGCGTCACCTGCAGCTCCTCTTCCCCCCCCTCCTCCTCCTCCTCAATACTGTCCGACCGAGTCAGTTTGCCAGGAGGCTTGATTTTTAGCAAGACCACTTGGTGTTCCCCGGCCTCGTGAGCGCCGGGGAACGCCACTCCCATTCTGCGTGCGAGCTTTCGCTCCTGGATCTTCGCGAGGCTCAAGCGACGCTCTTCCATCCACTGCTCCTCGTCAAAAATCGGTACGGTCGTCCGCGTGATAGTCTCAGTCGTTGGCACAATTTTCTCACATTCAAAGCCAATGCCTGCGGCAGCAAGGACCCGCGTGATCGGAGCATGAGAACGAGAGTTGGGCATGCGATGAGCGTAGGTGGCAGACATCCTGTGGTCCGGTCAGCGCTTCGTGAGAAGCGAGCACAGAAGAGTCTTACCCAGGACCGAGGACGAACTCGCCACCGAGCTGCGAAAAATCGCCACCTTTCTCCCAGACGGGCATGCCGACACGGAGGGCATTCTTGAAGACCATGGCAATACCGCCCATGGGTCCATGGCGTACATAGCCACCGCGCTTGCGTTGTGACTTGGGTTCCACTACGCGCAAAGTCATGCCCAGCGCTTTGTGGAGGCGTAGAGTGGGATCAGTATAAAAGGTGAACGAGGTGCGGAATATTTCTATACGCACTCAGCCACGAGGACCAATACAGTGGATGAAACACCTACGTCGGTAAGATTTAATCAAATTGTAGGAGCCGTTTCCAATAACTACCAAGTTGACATCGGCTCCTTTGAGCATCCCCGGGTCAACATTATCCGTCAGAGAAGACATATAATCCTGACATAAGGGGCACCTAGACCTGTGTCAGCAACTTATTCACATGACGGAATGTACCTTACCAGAAATGTCGGATAAAAACCACGATCGTCCTTTGGTCACGGAAAAGCTCGCTAAACGACACACGCAGGCCGTTTTCAGCGATGACAAAACATGAAGCAGCTTCAGCGAGTTGTCTAGCAGTTGGCAGTGCATGCTCGTCAAACATTGGAGGAGCGAGGGATTGGGCGGACTTGGCGGTAGATGGTCGGCGTTCGGACGAAAAGACGGCGGGGCAAATATCACGAGCGTCGAAGGCGGTCATAGAGCGCACATGGACGGGTGTCTTGGCGGCGGGTGGAAGCGAATATGATGCATGCGTGGAGTGGGAAGGCAAGGAGCGACCGAGACTGCCCGTATGACGACCAAGCTCAGCATCTGTGAGCGGTTCGTAGATGTATCCGGTGGTCGAGTCGCGAACGGGGCTGGAGACATCCATGGTATGTAGACGAGCGAACACCTCTGCTGGGAAGAGCGTCGTCGACTTGCGACGGGCGTGGAACGTGTTCTCTTCTAAGACGTGCTTGGGCTTGGATGGCCGTTGGGCGGGTGAGTGGGGAAATGACGTGAAAGAAGCATTTGTCTGACTCAGGGCCAGGTTGTCGGTTGACTGGTGGGTCAGACTTGGGCGACTCCCGATCTTCTTTGGCAACAGTCGCGCAAGCTTCTTAACCTTACTAGGCGCCGCTACGGGGTCCTCGGCAGAAAAGGAAGCCAGACGCAACGGAGAGGACGGGGTAGGATACCCAGCATCAGATTGAACACGTGACATGAACGAATACACGCTCTCGTTGCTCCGTGCGACGGACGAGGTGGGTGAGATAGATAGAGGCTCGACGGTGAACGCAGGAGTCGACGACAGCGCGCTAGCGAGAGCATATGGTGGTAGCTTCAAGTGTCCGTAGGGCGAGTTTTTAGCTGGAATGGGAACCGTAAGTCGCGCTTCCTTTCTCGACACAGCCGAGCGGGAACGACGACGTTGGATCGGAAAGCGCACAGCGCAATCTTGTGGGTACCAAATGGGCTCTTCTTGCCGACACCCACTGGCGGTAGGTGAGAGGCTGGACGTACTTCGATTGAAGGTCGCCTCGACGCCCAAACTTCTCGTGGGCGTCGGGGCTGGCAGTGTATCGAAGTTACGATACGCTTGGTATACGTCTGGTGGGTATCTGCCGCCAGCGTAAGGGAGAGTTGGGAGATGAGAGGTCGATTCGCCGTGAAAGCTGAGGGGAGCACCGACACTACTCAGAATGCTGGCGGTGCGACTGCGAAGGAGAGAAAGCGGTGCGAAGGGATCGTCGGGGTCTGGCGTCGGATAGCGCGCCTCCAACCCTAGGTCGGGAGCGGGCTTTCGTCGAACGCGAGGTTGGTTGCTGGACGCCTCACTAGATGAGACAGACATAATACAAATAGTTACTTGGGCTCGCCCAAGACGCAAAGCCTGCGGGGGAGGGGTAGAAGGACGGATTCGAGCAGGAAAGCAGGGGATGGACAATCATACATTAGACTTTATGTACGATTTCCATCGTGGTTTTGGTGAGGTCTGCTCGTTGCGAACCGGGTTACACGTTTCCGCATTGCCTCAATCCCCGTCGCAGTTACCACGCCTCAACGTCGCTAATTTGCGTATGGGTTGCTTCGCAGTGCTTCTGGACCTGAGAGCCGGAGAGAACGTGCAGTAAGGACTGAACACAAGCTTTGGGGAGTGGGAGTCTGACATCTGAGCATGAAGCTCTGGTCAAGTTGGCGGGTTCACGGCCGCTTCATCTACCACGTAACTTGGGCTATCGTTGGGGCGAAGGCCAACCATATTAGCTAAGCTCAACGTGATGCCCACGAAAAGAAGGCAGTCATTTGGTAGATAACGCCGATCGAAAACACTTCGATATGGTCGTCCGCACTGGCATGTAGCAACACTCAGACTCGCCTCTGAGCCCCTTGTGCATACCACCCCATCGTGGAGCGCGTTCTCTCCTGTATAGGCGGAGAATCGACGGACAGCAGCACTAGCGAAATACAGTTCCGAGTAATACGCTTGCCAGTTATTCACAGCCAGGGTTATTCTAGCAGTTCGAGATCTGAAGAAATACCAGACCCCGACCCTACCTTCCCATCCCATATCCACGCCCTATCCTCCTTGGCCCCGAGTGCTCAGCACCTTCCAGGCGGTGAAACTGGTGAAGGCGCCTGCTCAGACATGAGCTGTGGGATACGATCAGGATCACTCGACAGGACACGTGTGAGACGGCATGCCTTGATGGTCTGAGCAGTGGTGTATATCATTGCGGCCATCCCAAGGACACCCAGTAGGATGTCCCCTGTCTTCTGCACCCAAGTCTTAGCCACCGCTTTGTAGTGCAGCATCGCAGGATACACGAGAGCCAGTGGGACACTAGGCGATCGGATCATTCTCCGCAAGGAATGTGGTTTGAGCAACCAAACTCACCACGCGAAGCTGCCGATCAATGCAACAAACTTGTCGAGATCCGCAGCACCAATCCAGCTGACCACCGTGCAAAGCATCACCAGGCCAAGACGGAAAAAATTCTTAAGCCACTTCACACGCGGATCCCGTTTACCACTTCTCACAAACAGTCCATTCTCCAGGATGCGCACGGCTGGGAACAATTGAAGCGGAATAGACAAGAGAATCGCCAAAGAGTATAGGAATTGGACCTGTTTCGCCGGGATTATCAAGCAACCAGAATCCCCCAGGAAATGAACGAACTGACAGCTTGTGTGAATCTATTCGAGCTGTCGAGATTGATGAGGACGACTGGTTGCACGTCCGATCCGAAAGTCAAATACGCAAGAGCCCCAGCTCCACCGAAAAGTACTTGGAATAGAGCGAATATGAAACAACGACAAAGGAAGTGAGAAGCAAATGATTACCGAGTGTCCCAATCATGACACCAGTCAAGACCTTGGGAAATTTATGCGGCTCACGCATTGCATCTGTGATTGGGATAACCTGACAACGCGTTAGAGCTTCAAGGCCCAGATTTGGTAACGTAAGGCATACCAAGCCTACTCCTTCAAACGAGAAAACGGCAGTGCTTTCACAGTGCTATTAATGAAAAACTAGAAAGTCAATCGAAATTGACACTTACCCAATGAATAACGGAAAATCTCGCGGATTAAACATCTGGATATGTGCAATGCCCCTATCGCCAATAATGGACAGTTCGCTCCCAAAGATGTAAACCAGGCCGGCGAGGATAAAAACGTCCGCGACGAGGGCGGTTGTACTCAGTTTCGCAAGGTTTCTGATGAGAGCTAACGGTAGAAAGATCACGAGTTGAGTGAGGATGAAGAATGGGACGGGGAGATTGGTCGCGCAATCTGTAACCGCGGAAACAAACGCCTGTGGAGGGTAATTATACCGTTATCTTGGCGTTTGATTTATTTTAAAAAAAAAAGACCAGCCTGAAGGTTTTCCGCAACAAAGATGGAGTATGCTGTGACAAATCCAAGTTGAGATATTGTGATGGAGAAGAGGATTAGATATCGCATCCATGGTCCATACAATGTGCCGCCAATATCTACGTGTTATGTGTACATCGTGTTGACTAGATGTGTGTGGGGTGACTTACCTCCAAAGGAACCTGAAACGGCAAATTTCGTCTGGACCAAGAGCAAAAATGAATGTAGGGAGATCAATGCAACAAATATGATAGTGACGACGGAAAAGAGAAGTCCTCCATTGGCGAATCTGCTCGGTTTGTTGGGATCACCAATAGGACGAACGAGTAAAGAGCATCTTACGCTTTTCCGAGGAACAACACGCCAGTCCCCACGAACGATTTCAGGAGCTGGTGAAGAGTCGATGTCAGGATGACAGATGAGGAACAGCAGGAGATGCTCACCATCAGGACAGCCTGCGTTACAGTTGCGTCACCGTGGCCACTGGCAGGTGATGGTCGCTTGGATCGAGAACGTGAGCGATCAGACAACAATGGCCGTGTCTCGCTGACAGCGGGTAATGTTGAGGGAGGAATGGGTCGTTCGGTAGACTCCTCGTCCTCGGCCCCGTCTTCGTCCTCTTCGAGGTCTTCTCCTGCCTAACACCGATATGACGACTATTCTTAGTGAGGGAGAAGCTTGCTCACAAATTGGCCATAGATGTAGAGGAAATCGATGAAATTGTTTGTTGCTCGCCTTTCATTGATACCTTGTTCGTTGGCTTGTAAGAGAACATAGTTTCGCCTGAAACCACCGGGCTCATGGATGTGTTCGAATGCAGGATTGGGCGGCGCGAAAGATCCCGAGAATGAAGAAGAGCGCTGACGACCAGACTGTCGTCTCTGATCTGCGTGCCACTTGTAAATGTCGTGGCTGAAAGTATGGTGCAGTCAATCACGGTCGAAATGTACAATCACAACACTCAACTCACGTCACGTCTGCACCCGGAGCATGGTATGGAATAGAGAACGTCTCGGAATCATCTCGCTGAAATGACTCCGAAGAAGGCTCGTCTAAATTGAGTGTATCTTGATCGGAGCCGTCTGCAGAGCGCAAGTCTACGCGACTCTGCTGGCGTTTCCCGGACAAAAGGAGGTGACGTCTCAGCACTTTAGCCTTGTCTCCAGCAGGGAGATTGTCCAAATCAGCAATGCTGTTGTCGGTAGCGACAGCGCTTGCCGAGCGGTTTGCGCTAATTGCGCCAGAGGACGGACGGTGGAGTTTTGAGAACAAGTCGCTCGAGACGGTTGCATTCGGTGACCCATCACGAGCCAAATTTGAACAAGAGTAAGAGCCCACCGGTGTGCCCCACGCTGGGATGTTGGGTACCGGGGGCGTTCCAGTGTACTGAGCACGAAGAGCTCGGATGTCCGGTGTGCCAGAGGGCGTGGAAGAAGCTGAGTCGAAAGCGAGAGTGTTGCAGATGTTGACTGGCTTGGATGGGGAGGACATGGGTGAGTGTCGGTCTTGGGTGTGAGCGTCAGGAATCGTGAGTAAGAAGCGAAGATGGTCCTCGTCTGTCGCACGGAACTCGGCGCTAGCGTCCCGAAGTGGACGGGTGGCGTCGATAGGACAACCTTGGTCCCTCCTAGTGCTCAAACAACGAACAGACATATTTCGGAAATGGGACAGCCTTCACACCCCTGGTGTCGCTGGAAGCCCACACGACCAGTCTGCTTGGCGTTGAAGGAGCAGTCATCGCGCTCGTGTCCGCTTACCAGTTCAGATAGCGCTCATCGCCGTGTCAGACCTTATCCAGTCGGTCTGCTCTAGTGTGTCTGGACAGTAGACGCTGCGGCTCAAACACGTCTGGTCGGTCCGTTCAAGCTGCAATCAGCGTGTTTTGCAGGCATCATCATGTCAATGCACTTTTATGATACCCGTAAACGCCACCATCTTCGTCAAACGCACAAACGGTTGTGCACACGCGAGGACAGGTGTCATTCTCCACCGATGCATCACGCTGGAGGCAAAGAGACCGTGAAAGGCAATAGATTCAAGGCCATATGGATTCACCGATGACGTTGGCTAACGTGACGCCGACTCTTCTTACCTTGTGGCTTTTAGTAATTGATAGTCTCGGGTGATCGCATCGTCGGAGGATACGGCTTGACACACCGCTGTATCGGGTTCGAGAGGGAATTGGACCCTACAGAACAATCGGCGCGTTTACAATCAGGAACTCGTGACCTGGCGCCACTTCCACTCGTGATGATGGCCGCCGCCGAGTCTCGTTCTTCCGCTACAGATGCCATCACGGTCCCTCGGGCTTATCGAGGTCCGGGGTGTGTCCTCACTTGATCAAGAGTTTTAGTTGCCTGGAACTCTAGTATAGCACAAAGAAACCCGCTCTTGCCTTGGCTTGCGGGGGGATGCACTACCAACTCGGATTTTAATCACGCTCCGCGTGGATTGGACGACAACGGGGGCTGCATGACCGACGAAGACGGTAGTTGCTCGTGGCAACCAAGTGCCGATATGGAGCCCGGTAAGCTTTGGAGAAGGGTCCACTGTTTGATGACTGAACCGCGACGTCTCGCATTGACGGTTAGTATCTTGTGCAGACTGCGGGACGGTGGGCACAGTGAGTAAACGTAGCCATCCCGGCTATTCAGAATCCGGTTCTGCGTCCAACCTCTTCTGACACGTGTTCTTGTTGTCCTGCCTCGCGACAATAGCTGTCCTAGGTTTCCCCCGCGCCACTGTGGCCAACAAGACGGTCGACCGCCTTTGTCTACAAGAGTCGCTTCGAGCTCCATGCTCAAGGGGATATCGCGCTATGTTGAACCATCGAGTCATACTCTGCAGAATTCCCTACAGAATGCGAAGAGGGCACACCGTCATGCTCTTTCCCATGAAAACACCTGTGCGAGCATGACCCCACGGAATGAGTACGAGAAGCGCGTCGGCATGCATTGATTCACTTGAGTCGCTCTAGAACAATGTGGGTACGACTTGATCGTGATTGATCGTTCGTCATCCCCGTTGGTCATGGTTGAGGGACGCGGTACACCTGCTTACCCTGTACCCGTGGTCCAGGGAATTGTGATCGATAAAGAGTCTTATCAGATCAAAGGACACGCCACAGTGCCATCCGTCGAGAAGGACGGCCCTGAGACTCAAGTGGCGAGGGGAAATGCCATGACCAGGGACGGACGGCACCTGTTAGGACGTCAGGCATCCAGGTTCGGGCGTCCTAGCGCCAATACAAAATAAGATTTACGGGGGAACGTTTCGGCTCCTCGTCGAGAAATTTCCCGGCGGAACTTGCGGTTGGGTTGGACGTCATCATCGTCGCCATTTGGGTGGGAAAGCAGGCACGTCGGGGGCGGTGAGTGGCCTGTACTCCGCGTTGTCGATCGTCGTGTAGGGTGGTGAGGTGAAGGCAAGGGTCAGGTCCTAATGTGTACGAATACGTCCGCATCGCTAATAGCCGACAAGTCAAAGGAACTTGTCGCATTGTTGTCCCGATCGGGTGACCGAGGCTGCTCCGTCGATCCATCAGTGGTTGATGGCCCTAGGTGACGTTTGGATCCGAACGTGCGGTCCATCCTGATTGCGAATTCATTGTCGGTGCTTTTTGTCCTCGCGGAGCAAATGTCGCCAGGAGAACTCAAACGGTGACCGTACGCGATGTGGCGAGCATCGTTCATCCGACCCTGGACGCGAACCTAAACAACACGACTCGCCAGGGCCAGTACCCCGATACCCGTCCCCACGTGAACGCACCGTAAACGCGATCGCTGCTGCGCGCGCGTACACGTCAAGTCGACGCCCGTCAAAGGTCTTGTGGCCTAATCGCGTTGGCTTTGCCTCTCGAGCGAGATCGGCGCTGTCATCATTGATCAGAGTATAGGCAATTACAAAAAAAGCAGTACAAATCCAAATATTCCCACGTGCAAAAGTAACCGAATACGCCGCATTCAGGCGCTCGTCTGAGCCATCTCCATCAGTTTCTCTGCGCCCATCCCGGGGAACCGGGGGACAACGCGACATTTGAGCTCGACGGGGTGCCTGGCGGTGAGGTAGTCATCCAAATTCCGACATGTTGCGTACATGTACCCACGATACCAGTCCCGTCGACCATTTCGGGCTTGATTCCATTTCAACCCCGTTTTCGTCCACCGGTTTCATCAGCTTGAAAACGGCAAGCAGATGCACGAGCGCGATCCATACCGACGCATCCGCAAAGTGCCTACCGACGCTGGGTCGGACATGAGTTGCGCAGCTACGGTCATATGAAACAGGTCTCTTGCCAGACTCTCCGTCCAAATCCAAAGGCCAACGCGACGGGATCGTCGTTGAGCTGACCATCCCTGTCCAGGAACCTCTCGGGTATAAATTCGGTGGGATTAGGGTATTTGCTCTCATCTCGCGACATTGCCCTTGATACATGTGAGCAATTACGCACGACCATGGTCTGCGGACACACCACAAGTTAGCCAAGACCACGCAACCTAGATCCCCGTCAGGGCACGCACGTCTAAAGAGAAAAATTTCCTTTACCTTCAGGAATATGATGTCCTTCGTAAACGTCACCCTTATTTGTGTAATGCGGCAGGCCTTTCGACACCGTCAGTCGTGATCCACACGCCGTCACACGTCTACTTACCTAACGGGAACACAGGGTGCCATCTCAACGTCTCGCGCAGGACCGCGTCGACGTAAGGAAGGGACAGCCTGTCTTCGAAATTTGGTAGTCTGTTTGTCCCGACGACGGCATCGATTTCCTTCTGAGCGCGCTCCTGGACTTTTGGATAGTGCATCATCGCCAGGACGAAAACGGACAAGGTGGACGCTGTCTGTTTAAACGTGAGACCTCGCTTGATGGAGCGACGGGACACATACCGTTTCAACGCCGGCTACTCAGCTTCCGCGTCAGTTTGACCGGCCAAACAAAGTAAGAACGACGACTGACCGATAAATGCGGTCGCAGAAGAAGACTTGAGCGCGCGCTCAAAACCTTCGGAATCGGATCGCGGGAAGCGCCGAAGGGACTCGGACACCATGCATTTCCCGGAAACACACGAAATCTGGCGTGAGGCGTGTACGGCGTGAGGAGATCGGTCGAGAGATGGAAAGGAACGAATACTCGACCACTCGCTCAGAAGCATACCGGAATGGGACATCCATCATTTCATGCAGATTGCTTTTAGCTTGTATAGCCATGCGTTTCAGCGTGGCACCGGGGAACCAGACGGGGAGTCTGAGCACTGAGAATCATTCTCAGCAGGAGGCTAGCGCAAGCCAAGGAAATCGAAGCGCACGGAAAGGGAAGGCCTCTAGAATTGCGGAAGTCGAAGGCCCAGCTATTTTCACAAACACCTCAATTGCCCTTTCTGCTGCCAGCACAAGGGGATCGTCCTGCGGACTGGTTTCATAATCGTACACAGCTGACATGATCACTGCGGAAGCATAACTGTGTGCCAGCGACGGTTGTCGGTATCTCGCGTGGGATGATGCGTTGGGATCAGGGAAGCTTACAGTTCGATTTGCCGCTGATAACGATCAGGCAAATTGTATATGCCTATTAATAACTGGCGGGCTTTTCGCAGCTGCGTCGGGAGATAATCGCGCGCAGCCTCAGCGCGGAACGATTGATGGAACAATCTCCGGTGGAGTCGCCATTTCTCCCCATACTGGAGGAGTGCACTGTTGAACTCGCTGCCGACCCTAGGCGGGCAGGTGGGTGAGACGATCAAAAATCTGGAGCGGTAGACATACTCTTCGTGGACCTTGACTGGCGGTCGATCCGAGTAGATGGTCGACCGTTGTTCGAGGAGTGCTTTCGCGACGTCAGTCGTCTGGATGACGAGAATCCGTCGTCCACAGAGAGTGCTGTACACCAAGTTACCTAGACACAACACGGACATGACCAGACTGGTTCCTGGCACAAGGCGTGGCACGGACCATATGACGATGCCCATTGCGTGAAGGTAAGCCAGGGCTCGGAAGCGTTTATCTCGAGCAGACAGCCCAAGAACGGCAAGCCCCTCGGGCCAGGGGGGAGGTTAAAGGAACGACGCGACTTGTGCTTTGCATAACCAGCCAAAAGGACGACCACCGAGAGAGAGAGGGTGAGGACGAGTGTCAAAGGAGGGGTCATGGACACGCCCATCGTCTGTTGAGCGAATCATGGGGGGACTGGTCTTATACGTTTTGTCCTCAAACGGCATTTCAATCACTTGCAGATCCATACATGGGATAGCCAGGTGTTCGTTTCATGAAAACGGGAGGGGCACGGACGCCCTGTGCAGAGATACGTTACTTTGGCTGTATAGGGCATGTCGTCCCCGGACGGACGAGAGAGTCCATCGAGATACCGGGCGTACCTTCCTTCTACAGCGATTGTGAGTGATGGCTACACACGTAGTTGCTGCTGTCATCTTCCGCGTGGGTTCTGTCGTGATCGAGTGGCGTGCGGCGCGGAGGAATTTACTGACCCGGTCCGACCATCACGAGAGCAGGAACAAGACCAGATGCTGTATCTCTGGGAGGCGGTGGCACGCTGAATTCATGTCGGCCTAGGAGACACCGCAGGTGGCAGAGCCAATAGATTCATGTCGGGTCGTGCGACGTATTCTGGGACTGAACCCTGTAAGACAGCTGGTCAGGGTGGCAAACGACCACCTCGCCAATACGAGGGCATCGTCGTCGGGGGTAGGAGATTGGCCGGCTGCACTCAACCGCTTTTGCATCGTAGCAGCGTGTTCCTTCGTGAGGGGACACATACATCAGCAAAGATGACAAGGCAACCGTCATGGAAAGTGAAGTGGTCGCCTCAACTGTACGGGGCCGTTTGGTCAAGACGGTGGCCGGCTGTACTTGGGAATGCGCCTGTGCCGTGTCAGTTTATTACGTTATCCTCATCAACACCCGTGACCCGACGCTCATTCCTTTCTACCGTTTGCACCGTACTGTGTTCCCCCCATGCCTGGTTCCCCGCCAGAGGATGCCCACAGAGCGTCTGAGCACAGGTCTAGTCTTGTGCGTGTGGTGTCGGCCCCGCTTCCTCATCTCGACAGGTCTGCCGCGCCATCTTCCACCGTGAACGATGCAGACACTGCGCGCGCCGGCGAGGACTCTCCGATCGCTTTCGGCAAGGACGGGGTGCAGCCTCTCGATTTGATGGTCAGTCTCAAGCGTGCAGAGCCATCGGTCGTGAAGACCAGAACGGGGAGTGTGTTATCACGGGGCTTCATCCTAAAAACGGACTATTATCCGTCTGGTTAGTGGTCGCCACCAGGACTCTTGGTCCATACGCGTTTATGGCTTTCTCCAGGACGTGCGCTGGATCTTGATCTCAATGTCCACGGTGCGCCGAACTTTCGGGCGCCTCGCCAGGGCAATCTCAATGTGTTTGGTGTTGCTCAACCCCGGACTCAGGGTCTCCGCGCGATACTATCTGCGCTCAGATGCCGTCCTGGAACACGTGATCCCTCTCACGTCGTCTGGTTCTCCACGCGAGAGGAGCCGATTGGTGAGACTCTGTGACTTTCGCCGAGGTGTTTCGCTGCATGACCATCCCTGACCGAGTTGCCGTTTGGGTATCTATCGATCAGTTTACATTTCGGGGCGTCCATTTGTTCTGCGGGATGCGTCTGAGCCGCGCCAGACCCTCTCTCTGTCTGACCGGGCAGAAAATCTCGAGGCCATTGAAGATCGGCTGAAGCATGACATCTTGCAAGAAGCCAGCAAGTAGGGGGCATTGATTCGGGCTGCGATTGTTTCTCTTCTGATTCCCCATTTGGATAGATACGGTGGGCTTATTCTGACACACAACGAACTCGGTGTGTTTTCAGACCCACTGAGATGAAACACGATGACTGATATGCCGCCGCCACACGGTAAGCCGCCGAGAGTGGCGAAGGCGCGATATTGCCGACCTGGACTCACGTAGACAACGTAAACGTGAGGACATCACGCGAACTCTGGGAGAATATGCGCTTGGATGGGTGGAACGTCGAGGTGAGCCTCTCCTCCCCTATGATTATGTCATACTCACCGTCCCCAGTACCACCGGCATGTCTTTTTCTCCTTCTTGCGAACAACGTCGTGTGACGTATTGAACCCACCTAGCATTCCCATCTCTCCAGATCGCCCCATCGAGGTAGTCTCCCTTCCTGTGTCTCACCCCGGCTCGGTACATCTCATCTACCCGCTCAGGACAATTATCTGGATGCCTACCTGCGTGTCATCAAAGATGCCGACCCCATCCGGAGCGCCCTTGTCTTCAGCTGTGGCATGGGCGCGGTACGCACCACGTTTGCGATGGTTGCCGCCTTGATAGTGCGCCGCAGAATGCTCCTTGCCCGGGGCTTAAACGATCCCTATGCTGCCAAGTCATTTTCCGTCTTTCCCTCTGGCACTCCCAAGCAAGGGACTGCCTCACCAGGTATCAACACCGTAAGGCGTCTCATCCGTCGCTAGTTGCCGAGCTCATCGGCCGTTATCCTACAGCCGAGGAGTCAGGTAGTATGGTCCGTTGAGGGCTCTTTGACAGCTTTAACCGATCCCTGATCTAGCCTGCAACGGATATGAAGCTTGCCCAAGTATTGGAAAATGCCAGTGCCCAACAGGATTCAAACAGGTCCCTGCTTAGGTTGACATACGTTTTGCAGCAACGTGTGTGCCATGTCGTCACTGACCGGTTGAGTGCCCGATTCGACTGAATAGCCTATCCTAGACTTGCATTCACAGTCAGCCATCGCGTTACTCATGTCGCAACCCGTCCTGTTGGAGAATTTACGCAAGGCACACCAGGGAAATTACGGTGTCATCCTCAGTCTTCTCGGCTGCCTGGACGATGGTCTTCAGGCCAAAAAGGTAGTCGACCGTGTCATTGACACTTGTACGTTCTTTGTTCTTGTCGTTTTTTGGTCTCAGTACAGGGATCAGTGGAGCTATACTGATTGGAATTTGTTGATGGCAGGCGATCATGTGACGAACCTGCGGGAAGATATCTTGGTCCATCGTGTCCGTTATTCACTCACCACGCCTGATGACGAAGGTGCCAAGAGGGAAGATATTCTCCTCAAGGCTGGAAGGTCTCTCGAAAAATAGTGTGTACCATGCTGAGCAAGGCTGACTTGATGGGAGTCTGAGGCGTGCAATTCCAGTTTTTTCATGATCGCTTTCGCAAGCTACGTTGACTTTGTCCCTGACTTTAGCCAAACGTTCTCAAATTGGCTCAAGGTTTGCCATGACTACATCCTTTTGTCTCGCCACTGCTCACGTCCTGAAATGTGTTCAGGCGAGGACAGAGATCTGGAAGTCAGTCCGTTTAGTACACTGTCGTTGCACTCCATTTGACGATTTTTTTTTTCTTGCTTAGTCAGGTTATGTTTCTTAGAAAATCACGGGGATCTCGATTGAACGTATTTGCCCCTATACACGATCTCTCGCTTCTCTCTCGATCAGGGGCGGAGGACAAGTCACGTGTGGCTGGGCAGAAAAATAACGTCGAGATTGCCGGTGGCCAATTACTTGGAGATGAGTACAGCGATCACGTCGTCAAGGTCAGTCTTCGTGCCACTGTAAGGGAGACGGGCTATGATCCCTCTTTGGATTTAGAATCGCAGTGGCATCATTTTGAGAGAAAGGCGAGTTCGCTTTGTCGCCGTTGATAGATTTGATCCCTGCTGAGAGATGATGTCAGCACCCTTCTCAAGTCCGATCAATGGCTGTCGGAGTCACAGCATGTCTCGCAATCCGTTCGCGGTGTCATCAACTTTAGAAACATCCCTGGAACCAACATCTACGCATGTGGACAACCAACTGAGTCGGCGGTCGATAAGGTAGTCCGTCTGGTCAAGGAGCATCACCCCAGTGCCAACAAGGTGGTGTGGGTGACCCTCCGCGAAGAGCCTATTGTGTATATCAACGGTGCTCCCTACTGTCTGAGGCGAGAGCGATTCTCTTTGAGGAACATGAAAGGTTATCATAGTTTGTCTCCACATACGCAGTACTCTTACTTCGTACGACACAGACTATGGAGGGATCTCTGCCTCACGCTTAGAAGTACTCGAGGAGCGTCTCAAGGAAGATGTACTTGCGGAATTAGACGCATTTGACGGAAGGTATGAAATTCTGCTCTATCCCGGTCGACACGCCTAATGTCCGCACCGCTTGAAGACTTCTATTACACACGGAAACGTCGGACGGTTCCGTCATTCCAATCTGGGAAGAAGTCCAATCTGAGGATGTCGCTGTCCTCAAGGACATCATGGCATCACGGCAGTCGGGCTGCGGTATTGAAGTGCAGTATACGCGTATCCCAATCACCGCGGAACGCCCGCCGGACATGTCCGACATCAGCGAACTCATGGAGCTGGTGGTCCGTACCGACTTTATGAACACCCCAATTGTCGTCAATTGTCAACTAGGGCGAGGAAGGAGCACGCTAACTTCGGTGAGGATCGCCTTGGATGGATGGGCTCCCAACTGATCCATCTCAGGTCCTCGTCCTTTTAATCCAACAATGGTTGAAAGACGGCAGACTGCTCGTTCAAGCGTCCCCTCAAATACTCACCCTCACCCGGACACGTTCTCTCTCATCGTCCGTTTCACGTCCGGAGGACGAGCTTGTAAATTTGCGACAGTCATACCAAGTTGTGGACAGTATGTTCTTCATGTTTCATTCCATCCCTATATGGAACTCAGGTCCCATTTGAGACTTCCTTCGCATCGTCCGTCAAGGGCCAGCGGTGAAGATTGCCGTCGACGAGTCCATCGATCGTTGTGCGGCAGTTTTGAATCTGCGTGATTCTATCGAGGAGGAACGTGTGAAGGCAGAGCGAGCCACTGACGAGAAGCAGAGACGTGTCCATACATCTAAAGGTCTGCGTGAAGATTGCCGCATTATATAAACTGACAGCTCTCCAGGGCTACAATACCTTCGGCGATACTTTGAGCTCGTTGTTTTCCAGGCTTATTTGCAATCAACAGAAGCTGATACCCTGCAGTCTGTTGAGACCTTTCAGAAGTTCATCGAGAACAGGCCAGGTATAAATACGGCTTGTTGTTGATCACACTGTGTGCTTATAAGCTACGCACAGTCATCAAGACATTTGAAAAAGAACTTGTTGCTGGCGGTCTGAATGCGCTCATTCCGTTGGAGCGGATAGATAGTGTTGCACACCCTGACGAAGTTAAACAGGTCGTGGTCAATCGATCTGGGAGCATCTTATCGGCCTCCACAATTTTGAAGAGTGATTTCTTTTCGAATCTGCAGAAGGTGACCCTCCCTGAGTATGTCTGTCATCGCGGTAGTGCACATGACACTCACCACGTTTCACGAGGCAGGCGGATCGACGGATCACCCAACTTTCGTCGTGTACCTCTAACCCTTATAATAGGCTTGTCTAGAAAAACCATACCAGAAGCTTCTGTTGCCCATCTGGCATACGTTGACGATGAGAAGATGGTTTGCGGAAGGTATGACTCCGTCTCTCCACATTCTCTGTCGCGTATTCTCGTTTACCCGACGAACCCAGCGGAATGCCTACTGTGCAAGGGTGTGTCGTGATTATTAGTCAGCCGAATCCTAGACCGTATTCGGACAGGTTACGGAGGGCGCTCACTCGGGTAGATGCCGGTCCGCAGGGTACTAATATGGTGTTTTGGACTTCCTTGAGAGAGGTTGGGTTAAATTTTACGGCTGGATATACACTTTCATGCTAACTTGATCAGGAACCGGTCATTTACATCGCTGGCCGACCCCATGTTCTACGGCTCGTGGACAGGCCCCTAGAGAACGTCGAGTATGGCTACCTCTTTGAGGTCGACATGGAAGTTTATTAATAATTCACGTATTTAGAGCTACGGGAGTCACCACTACGATGGTGGAGACCATGGAGGAACGTTTCAAAAAGGATGTCCTTCGGGAGCTTCGTCAAGCCGGCGGCCGTATTTTACTTCACGACGAAGTAGAAGAACGTCCTGGTGTATTCACGATCATTCCCATTTGGGAAACAATTTCGGAAGAAGATATAATGACACCACGGGACGTATTTGACCTCGTGGCGAAGGAAGGCTACAAGGTCCTCCTGTTCGACATGTTTGATACACCCAGCTGATCACTATCTATTGATACTAGATCGACTATGACCGTGTGGCGATTGTGGGGGTTCCATACCACGTTTATCAACTGACTAACACTGACATCTAGACTGACGAACAAGCACCGCTCCCTGATGCACTTTTTCAGCTTTTGAATCGTGTTCGACTTGGATACTCTCGGGCAGGTGATTTCATTTTCAACTGTCAGATGGGCAGAGGTCGCACTACTACTGGCATGGTGACCGCGTGCTTAATTTCAACCGTCATGAACTGGGTGGGGGAAGAGAGTATCGCTGAGGACATGAGTATGTTAAACTATGATTCGATTGATGGCCCGTCCGAGGAGGAAGCTTACTTGCAAGGTATGTGCACTTGTCTTGTAGTTGATCTGATGGTTAACCTCACCCATAGGGGAGTATAAGACGATCCTGCAGCTTGTTGGCGTACTTTCTTATGGCAAAATTGCAAAACGCCTGACCGACCGTGCAATCGACCTGATGCAAGATGTGCAGAACCTCAGAAAAGCAATTTATGAGTGAGAAACTCGTTCCTCTTGTTCCACGTTCTGTTGAACTGAATGGCGATCTATGACACAGTTATAAGCTCAAGGTGGAAACGTGCGAGAAAGGAAGTGCCAAGGAGGGGAGGCTGATAAACATTGCCGTGCATTACCTGTAAGGAATTCATGCTAGTTTCACATACGACAGTCTGCTCACAGGCTCGTATAGATACCGCTATGGGACCCTCATAGTCTTTTGCAACTACCTGATCGAGATACGGGGTTCGAGTACTGAAGGAGAGGAGCAGCCGTTCCCTGCATGGCTCCGGGAACACCGGGAGATTGCTAGACTGTTGGGAAGAAGGTCGCTGGACTGAGGACGGATCGACTATGCGACGTCGGTACAACATGAGTAAGTTGATGACCTACTGCGAGAACTCGTTCTTAACGAGTTCAGTCAAGAACCACTGGACCATTGACTGGTCGAGCTGTGACTGGATGTTATCAATGTTATGTAGAATTCATTTTACTGGATAAATAGGGTTTTACATACATTTTAGCCTCCTGTACTAGCCCCAAGACTTTGAGATCGAAAGGGCATCATCCTAATCATTGTGCAGGTGATCTCTTTTCTTTATCTCTCTGAGGATAAGATGATGGCACATCCGTCTTGTGGTGAGTTCAAGAATGATTCAGGCTGAACGAAACGCCAACAAGCAGATTTACTACGATATGTATCAGACAAAATAAATACGGAGTAAAGAGAGTATTTGCTCACCTCAGTTGCGCGTTTATCCCAACGCCTCGCGTAAAAGTCGAGCGTCTAAATGGTTGTAAGGGTTTTAATACATGTTATTGAATATGGTGAGTCTCCATATTCTACAGCTTCCATTTAACTACCCCACTTCTAGTCTTTTGCTACATACCCGGCTCACTAGCATAGTTCAGTCCTGCATTCTTTTAATGCTGTCCGTTATTTCTAGTGGCACCCTCAATCAATTCTCTGTTCCGACCGAGGTTTGGACTTGTTACACAAATTACAACACATTATAGATGTTGTAATTTTGACCGGCACGCATTAGACTTCCATTTATGGTAAAAGTTACGTAAGTTTAGAGCGTACATTTTGTACCATTTTCTAGTTTATGTTCCTCAGTAGCTTGACATCTACTGAGGTTCTCATAGTTCACTTAACCTCTGCACAACACCACCTTTCGAAAATAGAATTATCCACTAACAAGAATCCAGTCCTTACATTCATTAGGTACTTATATTAGTTGTTTCTCTGTTCTGACTAAAACCATACATTTATTACATATATCACATGTTGAAAGAGGTGTTGTGCAGAGGTTAAGTGGAACTATAAAAACCTTAGTAGATGTCAAGCTACTAATATTAGGATAACTACCTATGAGAACTATGGTCATTTAGTACAGTAGAAATGCCTATAAAGATAGAACTTACTGTTAGTAAATGTTAAAGCCATTTACAGAACTTTGTGGGAAAATAATGTTAAAGAGTTCATTATTGGAAGATGCTGAGAAGGGACTCCAAAACTAGCCCTAGTAGTAATTGTAGTAATTATAAATTGAGTTCAGTACTTTTCTACCCTTTCATGTCATTTCTACCACTGGACAATAATTGTTACGACTCTGAAGATCAGAGACTACACCTAGACGATGATACTGAAGAGGAGGAACACTGAAAAGAGGAAACTTCTAAAGGGAGGCTCTGGAGTGGAGCAACCGAGGAGTTATCGGTGATGACGACGAGGAGGACACGTAAGAGACTCTTGCTCGGGACTTCCTGAATCTCTGCCTTCTATCTTGAAGGGTCTGATCTTCTGAGAAGAGCTTTCCTGAAGCCAAATGCCTATAGCTACAAAGTGATCAAGT